>VTFQ01000021.1:36045999-36270999 GCA_036281575.1 Ancherythroculter nigrocauda | reverse complement strand
TTTGCATGAAAATCATAGTTTGTAGTTTATGCATATAGTTTACATCTCTCTACTATTGAGTATTTTAATGTTTATGAATCAGCCTTACTGTAAACTAGATTTTTGCTTGTTTATAAAGTGGAAATTAATTTTTGTGGTAATCACCATTACATGATTGTGACGAGCAGGGCGGGCGAGAGCCGTGAGGGAACGGCGCGAGGCCGGTGACGCGAGTGATAATGAGCGTCACCTGCGAGGCGTGCCGGCCTCGAGTCTCTCACGGAGGAGCTCCGGAGGCATAAAAGGAGGAGCGACTACAATGAAGGACGAGAGAGGACCAGGCCTGGACTTTATTTTATGTTTTATTATGTTTGTGTGGCCGGCAGACGTCCGCGAGGGTCTGCCGGCATTACTTTCGTTTTGTTCTTTGTTTATTTTATATTAAAGTTTTGTTGAATGTTCGCCGGTTCCCGCCTCCTTCTTCCCACATTGACTGACCTCGTTACATTGGTGCCGAAACCCGGGAGGAAGGAGGGACATGCTGTCGGAGAGCCCTCGCTGCTGAGGGGGATCGCGGTGCTGCGGAGTTCGGGCAGCGCGGGAGTGTGTGTAGACCGCGAGAGGCTGCCCGAGGCGGTGGTACTGGAGCCTAGTGAAAGGTGGGACGGAGACCCGGATGCCGTGCTCCTGGGACGAGGTGGGGTGGCTGCCGTCCTGGACCTGGAGGGAGCGGAGGAGTCGCCGCCGTCTGCCGTGGGCCGGAGCCTGCTGCCGTCCGCCATGAAGGGGAGGAGCAGGGGACGGGGGACTCGCTGCCGGCTGCCCTCAGTCGGAGGAGCCATCGCCGGCCGCCAGGAGGCGGTCGAGGATCGGGCCGTCCACCGAGCGTCCAGTGCCACCGCATGGCACCGCGAGAAAGAGCCTCTTGGCAGGCTGAGGACCGAGCGGCAGTGTGTCGGGGAACCGGACCAAGAATTTTTTTTTTCTTTCTTTTTCCTCTCTCCCCTCTCTCGTCCTGTCGCTCCCCTTGCTTCCGTCTCCTTTCTCTCGTCTCGTCTGTCCTTACCCCCAGGTGCTGCGGCCGCCGAGACAGGCCCCGGGGGGGAGTAGAGCGCAGTCTCGGAGGTACCCCCCGGCCTGCGAGGGGCGTTGGGGGTATGTGACGAGCAGGGCGGGCGAGAGCCGTGAGGGAACGGCGCGAGGCCGGTGACGCGAGTGATAATGAGCGTCACCTGCGAGGCGTGCCGGCCTCGAGTCTCTCACGGAGGAGCTCCGGAGGCATAAAAGGAGGAGCGACTACAATGAAGGACGAGAGAGGACCAGGCCTGGACTTTATTTTATGTTTTATTATGTTTGTGTGGCCGGCAGACGTCCGCGAGGGTCTGCCGGCATTACTTTCGTTTTGTTCTTTGTTTATTTTATATTAAAGTTTTGTTGAATGTTCGCCGGTTCCCGCCTCCTTCTTCCCACATTGACTGACCTCGTTACAATGATGTCCAGTGAGCTTAAAGGTGCCATAGAACGTCTTTTTAAAAGATGTAATATAAGTCTAAGGTGTCCCCCTGAATGTGTCTGTGAAGTTTCAGCTCAAAATACCCCATAGATTTTTTTTTTTAATTAATTTTTTTTTAACTGCCTATTTTTGGGCATCATTAAATATGCGCCGATTCAGGCTGCGCAGCCCCTTTAAATTCTCGTGCTCCCCGCCCCCGGAGCTCACGGTTGCCTTAAACACAATAAACAAAGTTCACACAGCTAATATAACCCTCAAAATGGATCTTTACAAAGTGTTCTTCATGCAGCATGTCTAATCGCATAAGTATGGTATTTATTTGGATGTTTACATTTGATTCTGAATGAGTTTGATAGTGCTCCGTGGCTAAAGCTAACATTACACACTGTTGGAGAGATTTATAAAGAATGAAGTTGTGTTTATGAATTATACAGACTGCAAGTGTTTAATAATGAAAATAGTGACGGCTCTTGGCTCCGTGAATACAGTAAGAAACGATAGTAACTTTAACCACATTTAACAGTACATTAGCAACATGCTAACAAAACATTTAGAAAGACAATTTACAATTTGATCCTGACTGTTACATAACAGTCGGTGTTATGTTGAGGTTCGCCTGTTTTTCGGAGGTCTTTTAAACAAATGAGATTTACATAAGAAGGAGGAAACAATGGTGTTTGAGACTCACTGTATGTCATTTCCATGTACTGAACTCTTGTTATTCAACTATGCCAGGATAAATTCAATTTTTAATTCTAGGGCACCTTTAACTTGTATTAAACCCAGAATATTTCTTTATGATAAAAGCATAAAAAAGATGCAGCTTCATACTGTACATCCTTACTCTGACATGAGCTGTTATAGATGAGAACATGTTTGAAAAAAGAAATCTGAAACATGTTCTTGCTGAGGGAGGGGCTGTGAAGGGAGCACCTATTGTTTGGGCTCAGTGTTGGCTTCAGCGGCCTGAGGGGGAAGAGTCAAGCAATAGAGGCAGAGAACGAGAGACGACTGTCATTTGACTCGGCTCAAGCGGGATGACGTTTTGTTCACTACGAGGTCATTGAAGAATGGCTAACTTTCTTAAACCACCTTAGCTTTGAACAATTCTACATATTACAACTCTTAAAAACGGATTTTGCAGAGTCAGGACTACACTGTGATCAAGGTAATATACTCAACGCTGGGTACTGATCACTTAATGTTCGGTTACCTGTGATCTTGTGAAGTGTATCAATTTAGTTTTGTGTTTGAACTAGTCTGACAGGAAGTTTGTTCAGAATGACAATCATAACGGCAATAGCAGTGATGATGATGATAATGATGATGATGTGTGTTAGCGTTAGTTCGGCAAAAGTGTGATTATGTGGTTGTAGGAGTTTTCTTTAACATTTTGGAGTGTTCATTTAAGTTTTTGTAGAATGTCTCAATTTTTGCCCCCAGTTACATGATTATTGTATTGCGGTTTAAAAAAAAACTGTCTAAAAGTGTCAGATCATCGTCAGGTAAAAGATTAAAATGGAGTCAATGTTTAATTATACTTAAAGAGATTTGTCAGTGTATCTGTACATGATTTGTAATCTTAATAAATATACAACATTATTACTGTGCAGCATTGGTTTTATTCCTTAACCTTAATTCCTTAAAAGTCTTATAGTCTTAATATAATCTAATTCTCAATATTTGTGTGGTTAGGGTTTTAGGGATTTATTTGTTCAATCAGAGGAATCAAACGGCTGTTGTACCCTATATTCAAATTTTTCAATGTAAAATCTAAAATAACAATGTGTTTAAAAATATTTAATGTGTTAAAAAAGCATGCAATTACACAGTTTGTCACTAAATGAACACAGAGAAGAATTATATGGTAAGACTTTACAATGAACATTACTTCCACAGCATTTACTAATACATTTTTATGATCAAATAGTGTGAATCAGCTTTTTGAAATAAAAAAAAATCATCACAATATTCACAACATTGGATAATATGGTATAAACAACCAAATACTATCGAATATATTGCAAGTTTTCAAATATTGCTCAGTGCGAATGCGCTGATAAAGACGACATTCAGCCATTTGAATGAAGTTGGACTTCATTAAAATCAGTGTGAGTTGAGAGACTGCATGCCTATCATTTTTGGATAGGATGAATTAATGGATAAGCAGCTGTGTGTGACATCATCATGTGCAATCATACCATCTGCACATGCAGCGTGTCTTGAGGTCACATCTGGCAGCAGATTGCATGTTGATCTTGGGTCAGAATGGCTTTTTCCAGCAGAGCTTAACCAGCATGGGTGAACCTGCTGACCAGTGCTTATGCCCGAGCCGTAACGTTTTCACACTGTATTTGTAGTGGGTTAATCTTTGTTTGTCCCTTCTGGGAACAATAGGACAAAATATCCCATTTATGTAAGCTTTCCTGTAAGCTCTCATTCAGAGATTGTGTGGAGTCATATGAATATTATTTATTATTCTGGAAGATTTGTGATGCATTTAGTGGTTTTTGGCATAAATGCACCTTTTTACCAACTTTTGCTTTAGATTAGATTCAACTTAAATTAAAAATTTCTTGATATTACAGTGGCCATATTTTGTACTTTTAAAAGAGTCTTGAGAATTTTTTTTTTTTTCTCAAAGTTGAACTGTTTTTTACTTGATTGCATGTTAAAACACTCATGGAGAGAAAAACAGTCTAATGACAAACTTTATTGACTAAAATGTGTTTGCAAAGTATAGACCCTTTTCACAGACTGTGATGACGCGTTTTAAAGGTCATAAATATCGTAAATCCTGCAAAGTTTTTTATATTTTCATTTTTTTTAAAAACATATGTACATTTATAACACTACACTTAGTATTTTATTACCTTTGCATCTATTTTTTTCCTCTTTTTGAAAGTTGTGAAAACACTATTATGGAGTTTTTCTTTTGCTATTTGAGCAAATGGAAGCACAAAAAATATATTTAATGTATTCTCTCATTCACCGCTATAGAATTTTACCTAACTATGACAACTTCCGCTTCTGAGAAACCCGGTAACGTGAAAAGGGTCTATTGAGTATCAAAGTATGAATTTGTTATAAAAACGGAAGTGTATATTAAAACAAATTGATACTTTTATTCTTCAAGGACACATTAAATTACTCACAAGTGACAGTAAGGACTTTTATATTGTTACAAAAAAACTGTTTTCATTCAGTGTTGTTCTTTTGAACTTTCTAGTCATCAAATAATCCTGAAAAAAGTATAGTGGTTTCCACAAAAATATTAAGAAGCACAATGTTGATGATAATAAGAAATGTTTCTTGAGCAGACAATCAGCAAATTTCTGAAGGATCATTTGACTGAAGACTGGAGTAATGATGATGAAATTTACTTAAATTTATTATCACGGGAAATGACGCGGACGACGATATGTGAATCAGTGTCCATCATTTTGCGAGCAACTGGTGATAAAGATAAATGTCACCTTGCAATATTGAAAATATTTCCATTTTAAACCATGATGGCGAGCTAGTGGATATCACACAAACAATGTGCAAACTTTGCGTGAGAGTTATGCGGGCGAAGAAGTCTCAAACTCCAGTCACTTATTCACTACAGAACAATATAGTTAATAAATGGCCATAAATATAGTTACAGCAGATTCTGGGTCTTAGCGCTAGTTTATGATAACCATTTTGTAAGCTTTATACTCTAATCGCTGAACACATCAGACACATTTTTGGCAGAACTCGAATGCCCTTGCATTATTCAGCCTGAGGGATGATTAACATACTTTAGTACACACAACACACAGAATCTTAGGATTGTAGTATTTAATGTTTCCGAATGTTGTTTTAGAATATTGAATATTGTTTTAACTATTCAATTGAACATTGAATACGAGACGGAGCGTAACATCAGGAAAAATATGCCCCACCTTGCCCCCCAAATGTCGTGAATGTGTATATATACACAGCCATGAGTCTTTTTGGGAAAGATGCAACAAGTTTTTCACACCTGGATTTGAGGATCCTCTGCCATTCCTCTTGCAGATTCTCTCCATTTCTGTCAGGTTGGATGGTAAATGTTGGTGGACAGCCATTTTTAGGTCTCTCCAGAGATGCTCAATTGGGTTTAAGTCAGGGCTCTGGCTGGGCCATTCAAGAACAGTCACAGAGTTGTTGTGAAGCCACTCTTTCGTTATTTTAGCTGTGTGCTTAGGGTCATTGTCTTGTTGGAAGGTAAACCTTTGGCCCAGTCTGAGGTCCTGAACACTCTGGAGAAGGTTTTCGTCCAGGATATCCCTGTACTTGGCCGCATTCATCTTTCCCTCGATTGCAACCAGTCGTCCTGTCCCTTGCAGCTTAAAAACACCCCCACAGCATGATGCTGCCACCACCATGCTTCACTGTTGGGACTGTATTGGACAGGTGATGAGCAGTGCCTGATTTTCTCCACACATACTGCTTAGAATTAAGGCCAAAAAGTTCTATGTTGGTCTCATCAGACCAGAGAATCTTATTTCTCACCATCTTGGCAAACTCCATGCGGGCTTTCATGTGTTTTGCACTGAGGAGAGGCTTCTGTCGGGCCACTCTGCCATAAAGCACCGACTAGTGGAGGGCTGCAGTGATGGTTGACTTTCTACAACTTTCTCCCAGCTCCCGACTGCATCTCTGGAGTTCAGCCACAGTGATCAGTGATCTTTGGGTTCTTCTTTACCTCTCTCACCAAGGCTCTTCTCCCCCGATAGCTCAGTTTGGCCGGACGGCCAGCTCTAGGAAGGGTTCTGGTCGTCCCAAACGTCTTCCATTTAAGGATTATGGAGGCCACTGTGCTCTTAGGAACCTTAAGTGCAGCAGAATTTTTTTGTAACCTTGGCCAGATCTGTGCCTTGCCACAATTCTGTCTCTGAGCTCTTCAGGCAGTTCCTTTGACCTCATGATTCTCATTTGCTCTGACATGCACTGTGAGCTGTAAGGTCTTATATAGACAGGTGTGTGGCTTTCCTAATCAAGTCCAATCAGTATAATCAAACACAGCTGGACTCAAATGAAGGTGTAGAACCATCTCAAGGATGATCAGAAGAAATGGACAGCACCTGAGTTAAATATACGAGTCTCACAGCAAAGGGTCTGAATACTTAGGATCATGTGATATTTCAGTTTTTCTTTTTTAATAAATCTGCAAAAATGTCAACAATTCTGTGTTTTTCTGTCAATATGGGGTGCTGTGTGTACATTAATGAGAAAAAAAAAAAAAACTTAAATGATTTTAGCAAATGGCTGCAAAACAAATAGTGAAAATTTAAGGGGGTCTGAATACTTTCCGTACCCACTGTATATAATATATTAATTTTTATTTCTTCAGGTCTTAAAAAGCCTTAAATTTGACTTTAAAAAATGTGCAGCAACCCTGAAAGAGAAAAACTAAATAAACAAAGTAAAAATGATTTAGACTGATAAATTCCCCCTCAGATAGGAATACAAGGAAGTTCGGCTGAGGACATGGAGTGGCAGCTTATCCGGAGAAGAAGGGATTGATAGAATGGAGTGGTGAATAGGTGGAGGACGAGAGTAAAATCAGTGAAAAGCAGCTTTTGTCTTCCATCTGTGCTTGTGAGCGTTCATTCTGCCCCGTCACCAAAACCCGTCTGAGGTGTTATACAATGGCGAGAAATACACACAGACATACAGATATAGTGAAGTTTTTTTTGTTTGTTTGTTTGTTTGTTTAGTATGCACTCATCTGCTTTCTTCTTCTCTATTTGACATTGTAGCTGTAGCTGTCCATTAAAATGAACTGATGTCTGACATTAAGAGAACAGCAGCGTTTATCCCATAACTCTACTGAGAAGGATTAAACCCCCATCCCTTCCACATGCACACACGGATCGCCACAATATTCCAGTTTCACCTCCGTGTGGACATGAAGACCGGGCTTTGACCTCATTTTCAGCATGAAAACTGAGATCAGGGCTGATCACACAAGTGGTGTGATATCATCAGTGCCGCCCAATGAGCGGACCTTCAGACTGAGACGCGCGTCTGCCGCTCATTAGTCTCTAGCAGCGCTCAGTCGGAGTAGGATGTTTGTTTTGTTGTGTTGTTGTGGGTCAGAGACAGGACAGAGGATTAGAAAAAAGTGTGTCGCACCTGGACTGATTCTTGAACTGTATTCAGTACGTATTTGTTCGTTGTCTTTTAATCTGATGTTTTAGAGATTATTGTTGATTTATTTAAGCAGTGAGGCTGTGCTATATTGTCTACTGACTTACTGCATAATAAAAATAATAATAAAATATTACAGAAAATAATTAGAACTTTATTTTATTTAACAAATTTGTTTCGCATTATTTCATGAAGCAAATTAAAAGTGACATTTAAACATCTCAAACTGTAGGCAAGTCAATGTAAGAATAACTTTTATATTAGAATATTTCAATATTATCATTATATATAATATATTCAATATATTTAAAGATGAACATTTACTGGACTGAAGCAACTTAGGTTTGCATGATTATACATACGTACATCACTTATTTTTTAGAAAAATGTTGAAATGTGAGTATCAGATATGATACATCAGACTTTTGAGGAACATTTATCACATTTACATTTATCTCTCAATAATTATTGTATTGCATTGCATTATGTATTGTCCCCCATAATAACATCTATAGCTTTGATCATAAAACTAAAAATATCACCTTACTATGACATATTACTGGGAATTTAAAAATGTCTTTTTACTGTTTTGGCCATATAAATACCAGAAACTTCACCAATTTGTATATTTCTGCTCAGTTTGGGCCTCTAAATGTTTTTCCTCCTCCTCAAGTATGAACTCCATATTCTCACTATATCATACTATATGAGCCATTAAATCCTGATGTATCAAATTATACTCTACAAAAAAATAAACAGATGCAAACTTTTTTAGATTTGGTCTAAAATGTCAGTATATTGTATCATTTCAAAAAATGATCATGCATTACAGGATTTGTTCACCCGGAAATGTAAATTCTGTCATCAGTTACTACTCATGTTGTTCAAAACCTTTCTTTTTCTTCAAAATAAGATATTTTGAAGAATGTTTTTCATGTTTTTCCTTACAGTGAATGGTCCAAACCAGCATTGTCCCTTAACGACTTTCATTTTTCAAGGTTTCACAGGTTTGGAACAATATGAGGCTAGGTAAATGATGACAGAATTAAAATTTTTGGTCTTTTTTTTTTTTTATATACAAAATAAAATGAAGACTAGGTTGGTTATTATTTGTAATTGTGTAATTTGGTGTATTCTTGTGGTTTAAAGCTTTTGTTTGGCATGGGTTTCACTGTGTAGTGTAAAATCAGAACATGCTGCCGTGTCTCTAGCCATTGTTCCAGCAGTTGCCATGGATTAACCTGCTGTGCCTGTCTTCATCAGAAACATTAGATCATGCTGTCATTTATAGATGTCCTAGATGCCATTAATTAAATTGCTGTGACAACAGCAGGTTAAGTAATACAGGGTGAGGTGTGAATCCAACACAATGGGACAGGCCTGTCTGCATGTACAAAAAATGACACACTGCTTTCCTTTTCTCTTTCAAATAGTATTACACTTGATTGTATGTTTGTTTACATTCAGTGCAGCGTTATTCATTTGCAGATATTTATGTGAAATGTGTGCACGGCTATCATCGTGATTTAATGTGCGATTAGATGTATTGTTAGATATGCGATTAGGTCTTATTTATTTTGTGGATGTATAGGACACCAACATGAAACGCCATTTGCGACCCAGATTTATTCCGTAAGTTGACGTACTTCTGAGTTAAACAAGGACATTGATTTTATCAATCAGGAATTAAATAGAAGAGGGCCTGAAAAATAAGAGTGCTTGGAAACATCAGCTGGAAAAAAAAAAGGTGGAGCAAGTTTTTTTGATTTGATTTTGATGAAGACAAACATTTTCTTTGGCATGATGTCCTGAACGATAAATTGTTCACAATAAGACCAGTAACATGTAGAATGTAAAGAGGGGTCATTTAGATTGCAGGGTTGGTTTCAACATTTGATTTCAGTGTAAAGTCAACATGAGATGATGTAACACCGTTTATGCGCCAGTGTGGTTTAAGTCATGAATCACCTGCCTGAAATTATTGTCTGTTTTGAGAAGTAATAATAGGTATCATAAAGTTGGTTGTGTCAGCTAGTGCTCAGGAATGTTGGTGACAGGGTTTGACCAAAATCAGAAATGAAGAATCCTAGGATTCCTAGTGGTTGACCGATATAAATTTTTTGATTGCCGATGCCGATATCTTAGAGAGCAGGGTGACCGATACACCAACAGAGATATGACACAATTTTGGTCTGTTTGTCACACAGAGCTATCATGTGACCTTAGAAGACATGGAATATAGTTGTATTGTAGTGTTATGCCCCTTTTATGGCCTTTTTGGAGCTCAGTCTGCATTCACTTTACTGTGGAAATGAAGAGTCTGGACATCTACTTGGAAAAAAAAAACAGTTATTTTGCAGCATGACTGCAAGTAGATTACGGTTTTATTTTTGAGAGAACTGTCCTTTTAAGGAAATGCTGAGGTTGCAGAAATGTATCATAGGCAGTGCCATCTCCCTCTTTGTCATGAATATAAAGTCTGCTTCCCTTTTGCCATGAATGGAAGATTTTGTTTGCCTGAACAGTTGAAATAAACATTTTATGAAACTTTGTTGTATTCATTCCAGGGCTGCAGGATATACTGAAATAAAATTGATGTTGAGATATGGCGTAGTGTGATTATCATGTCGTACAGGCTGTGATTTAATTAAGTAAAAATGTGCTAGTAGCGGTCTCAGAACAGCTTGGATCATTTACTGTGAACTTTTTTTTTTTTTTTTTTTTTTTAATAATACAGCCCTAAAAGGATTTCGATCTTAAAACCATTCTTCAGAGTAAAAAGTAATTTTTCAACTCTTTTTTTTTTTTTTTTTTAGTTATTTTTGATGCAGATGCTCCCTCCAACAAAACTACCCAAATCATTCTAGAATGATCCTTTCTTTCCAAGTAGAGTTATTTAAAGGGATAGTTCACCCAAAAATGAAAATTATCCCATGATTTATTCACCCTCAAGCCATCCTAGGTGTATAAGACTATCTTGTTTCAGATGAACACAATCAGAGTTATATTATAAAATATCCTGGCTCTTCCAAGCTTTACAATGGTAGTAAATGAGGCTCCTGATTTTGAAGCCGAAAAAGTGCATCCATCCATCATAAAAGTAATCCACATGACTCCAGGGGGTTAATAAAAGCCTTCTGAAGTGAAGCAATGGGTTTTTGTAAGAAAAATATCCATATTTACAGTGCTCAGCGTAAATGAGTACACCCCCTTTGAAAAGTAACATTTTAAACAATATCTCAATGAACACAAACACTTTCCAAAATGTTGACAAGACTAAGTTTAATATAACAATTGATTAACTTATAACATGAAAGTAAGGTTAATAAAATGACTTAGATTACACATTTTACAGTTTTACTCAAATTAGGGTGATGCAAAAATGAGTACACCCCACAACAAAAACTACTACATCTAGTACTTTGTATGGCATCCATGATTTTTAATGACAGCACCGAGTCTTCTAGGCATGGAATGAACAAGTTGGCAACAATTTGCAACATCTATCTTTTTCCCTTCTTCAAGAATGACCTCTTTTAGAGACTGGATGCTGGATGGAGAGTGATGCTCAACTTGTCTCTTCAGAATTCCTCACAGGTGTTCGATTGGGTTCAGATCAGGAGCCACTGAATCACTTTCACCCTGTTCTTCTTCAGAAATCCAACAGTGGTCTTAGATGTGTGTTTAGGATCATTGTCATGTTGGAAAAGTGCACGACGACCAAGGGCACGGAGTGATGGTAGCATCTTCTCTTTCAGTATAGAGCAGTACATCTGTGAATTCATGATGCCATCAATGAAATGTCACCAGCAGCACTCATGCAGCCCCACATAAGGACACTGACACCACCATGTTTCACTGTAGGAACCATGCATTTTCTTCACCTTTGTGAAGCCATCAGTTCCAAAAACATTTATCTTGGTCTCATCACTCCAGAGTCCCAGTAGTCTTCATCTTTGTCAGCATGGGCCCTGACAAACTCTAGGCAGGCTTTTTTGTGCCTGGGCTTTAGGAGAGGCTTCTTTCATGGACGGCACCCATGCATACCATTCCTCTGCAGTGTACGTCGTATTGTGTCACGGGAAATAGTCACCCCAGTTTGGCTTTCTACTTCTTTAGATAACTGCAGTGAACTTGCATGCCGATTTTCTTCAACCCTTCTCATCAGAAGACGCTCCTGTCGAGGTGTTAACTTCCGTGGACGACCTGGACGTCTCTGTGAGATGGTTGCAGTTCCATCTTTTTTAAATTTTTGTACCACTTTTGCTACAGTATTCTGACTGATAAGTAAAGCTTTGCTGATCTTCTTGTAGCCTTCAGCTTTCTGGTGTAAAGAAATAATTTTCTTTCTCAGGTCTTGTGACATTTCTCTTCCATGTGGTGCCATTGCTGACAGCATGAAATGGGAAGGTGTTTTAACACCCTTTTATAGTCAACTGTCTGCTGAACACCTGTGTAATGAATAATTAGACTCACCTGTGGTTGAATTCTTGTTAAATTAGACATTTGTAGTCTAAAATTTAGCTTTGCTCCAGAGACTTTCAGTGGGGTGTACTCATTTTTTCATCACCCTAATTTGAGTAAAACTGAAAATTTTGTTCTCCAAGTTATATTATTAACCTTACTTTCATGTTATAAGTTAAACAGATGTTATATAAAACTTAGTCTTGTCAACATTTTGGAAATTGTTTTTGTGTTCATTGAGATATTGTTTAAAACGTTGCAAAGGTGAGGAATACAAAGAAAAATGCATGGTGCCTACAGTGAAACATGGTGGTGTCAGTGTCCTTATGTGGGGCTGCATGAGTGCTGCTGGTGCATTTCATTGATGGCATCATGAATTCACAGATGTACTGCTCTATACTGAAAGAGAAGATGCTACCATCACTCCGTGCCCTTGGTCGTTGTGCACTTTTCCAACATGACAATGATCCTAAACACACATCTAAGGCCACTGTTGGATTTCTGAAGAAGAACAGGGTGAAAGTGATTCAGTGGCTCCTGATCTGAACCCAATCGAACACCTATGGGGAATTCTGAAGAGACAAGTTAAGCATCACTCTCAATCTTCTCTAAAAGAGGTCATTCTTGAAGAATGGAAAAATATAGATTTTGCAAAATGTCGCCAACTTGTTCATTTCATGCCTAGAAGACTCGGTGCTGTCATTAAAAATCATGGAGGCTGTACAAAGTACTAGATGTAGTAGTTTTTGTTGTGGGGTGTACTCACTTTTGCATCACCCTAATTAGAGTAAAACTGAAAAATGTGTAATCTAAGTTAGAAGTTAAACAGATGTTATATTAAACTTAGTCTTGTCAACATTTTGGAAATTGTTTTTGTGTTCATTAATTGTTTAAAATGTTACTTTTCAAAGGGGGTGTACTCATTTATGCTGAGCTCTATATTATATATATATAGCATATATATGTCAGTTTTTTTTTCCAATATGGTGTAGCACAAATTCATTCCCTTATTTCCCTCCAAATCCTAAATCCTAAACAGTTGTGTTGAAAGTGGTATTTTCAGTTTGTTGGATTGGCTCTGTCCACTCAACACCTCCACTGCTGACCTGTTTCCACAGGAAGATCTGTGTGCACTGTAAGTGTGTGCGGGAAGAGCATGTGGTGCGCTCGGTGCCCGGCCAGCTGGAGAGAATGATGATGAAGCTGGTGTCAGACTTCCAAAGGCACTCCATATCCGACGACGACTCGGGCTGCGCCTCGGAAGAATATGCCTGGGTGCCGCCCGGAATCAAGCCTGAACAGGTGAGGAGAATCTATAGATACAATGACATTAAAGTTAAGTGTTAAGTAAGTGTTCGGTCTGAATCAGCCAAAGCCTCTCTTACATTCACTCAAGCAGAGCAGCTGCTCTTTTTCATACAATGAAACAAGACTGTCAAGCTTCAAGAAGGACAATAAAAGCATCACCTCAGTTGTCCTGTGTAGCACCAGTTTTGATTTTTCTGTTCCACATTTAATTTTATTCTGGCCAGTAACTGCCCATTTAGACCAGGGGTGGGGAACGTTGATCCTGGAGGGCCATTGTCCTGCAGAGTTTAGGTCCAACCCTAATTAAACACACCTGAAGCTAATCAAGGTCTTCAGGATTACTAAAGTTACAGGCAGGTGAGTGTTTTTTTCAGGGTTGGAGCTAAACTCTGCAGGACAGTGGCCCTCCAGGATCAACGTTCCCCACCCCTGATTTAGACCATTAGAGACTGTACATGTCTACATGCAATGCAACTAATCACAGTTTATGCATGTTTTATTTATTTTTTTAGGCAAATCTGAAATTGGGCATATGGATTTATAGCCCTATAATTTTTTTTGCAATGAGGCAAACGCTAACAGAATTGCAGAATCCAGTCATAAAAATTGACAGTATAACATGGAATGTCATGGAATTTGGCAAATTTTGGATCAATAAGTCTAAACTAGGGCTCTATACTTTATCAAATTGTTATATGATTAGTGTCTGTGAATATTAAACCTCAATAGAGTGCTATTTAAATATGAAGTGTGTATGTTCTGCATGTGTGAATGAGCTTGTGTGATGCTCTTGGTGTTTCTAGCATCTGCCGTCTTACTACATGAACACATACAAACTTCATCATACAAACTTCAATGAACTGCAACTCCAGAACTGCTCTGAGAGTCACTTCACCAGCATTTCACCATTTAATTTGATAAAACTTATCATCAGATACACAGAAACTCAAAGATCTTCACTACAATCCACCAAAATAAAAGTCTGGCTTGACTTTAAAGGATCAGTTCACTTTCAAATTAAAATTAGCCCAAGCTTTACGCACCCTCAAGCCCTCCTAGGTGTATATGACTTTCTTCTTTCTGATAAACACAGTTGGAGTTATATTAATAAATATCCTGACACATCCAAGCTTTATAATGGCAGTGAACGGGATCAACGAGTATGAGCTGAAGAAAGTGCTTCCATCCATCCATCATAAACGTGTTCTCCACACGGCTCCAGGGGGTTAATAAAGGCCTTCTGAACCGAAGCGATGCATTTGTGTAAGAAAAATGTCCATATTTAACAAGTTATGAAGTAAAATATCTAGCTTTCCGCCTTCTATATTCAACTTACGGAAAAAATGGAACTGGCGTCGCGTCAGTTAAGCTTTTTCCTTAAGTTGAAAAGGGAAGACGTTGGATGTAGCGTAAGCTTTTTGAACTGTGAGAGTTGAAAGCTAGATATTTTAACTTGTTAAATATGGATATTTTTCTTACACAAACGCATCGCTTCGCTTCAGAAGGCCTTTATTAACCCCCCAGAGCCGTGTGGAGTACGTTTATGATGGATGGATGTGGATGGAAGCACTTTCTTGAGCTTCAAACTCAATGATCCCGCTCACTGCCATTACAAAGCTCGGATGCATCAGTATATTTATTAAAATATCTGAGATTGTGTTCATCAGAAAGAAGAAAGTCATATACACCTAGGATGGCTTGAGGGTGAGTAAAGCTTGGGGTAATTTTCATTTGAAAGTGAACTAATCCTTTAAGAAATATATTACTAGAGTAGAATGTATTTCTCAATATAATAATAATAAAATTAAATTATTAATAATAAAATTATTAACTTTATTTTTTAAGGAATTTAAAAAAGGAATTGTTAAATTTTCATTTGATTAAATAAATAAATAAATAAATAAAACAGATTTCATAAGGCCCCAGACATAATCTGTCACACTATTATATGTGTGTATTTGTGTTCTTGTATGTTCAGGTTTATCAATACTTCAGCTGTATTCCAGAGGACAAGGTTCCCTACGTGAACAGTCCAGGAGAACGATATCGTATTAAACAGCTCTTACACCAGCTGCCAGCTCATGACAGTGAGGTAAAACTCCTTATGCTGGATGCACTTCATGTTTGACATGTTTTCATAAATGAAATTCACCATCCATATTGGCCTGAATACATTATTGATGTTGATAATGTCATGTTGTAAGTCTGTGTTGGTCTCGTGTGAGCTGTAACAGTACTGTAAATGTGTGTGTTTGTGTGTGTGTGTGTGTTCAGCCTCAGTACTGTAACTCTCTGGATGAAGAAGAGAAGAAAGAATTGAGGTTATTCAGCCAGCAGAGGAAGCGAGAGAATCTGGGCCGCGGCATTGTACGACTTTTTCCGGTCACCATGACAGGAGCCATCTGTCAACAGGTAGAGAAAAAGAGAGACAAAAATGGCACAGTCTGCTGATGAGATCAGTCCAGATACATCTTTTCAACTGTAACATCACCTTGAAATGACAACTGACTGCTTCCTTGCATCGGAAATAGTGCATACTTAGCCGAGTATCACTTCAGCTCAAGTATGGAGTGTGTGTAGAAGTACTTGAGCTGAAGAGGCACTCGTCTGGCATGTGGTTTCTGGAAACTTTTTGATATGCTGTGATAAATTTAAACTCCAGCCTGACCAGTGCCAAAACAGATACCATATGTACTAGATAAAACCGCATACTTTCCATACACCCCCTGCGATATTTCATGTGTTTTGCCACATTTCAACACCCATAATGCACTCCAGCTGATGAGTAGCTGCCAAGAGGGTGTGACTGTGTTGAGAAGAGGCGGATTATGTCTTGTTCTGTTGATTTGTGTGAATACCCAGTCTTTTTATGAAACACAGAAGTAACATAATTAGTATGTATCTTTCTATATGTATCTAGCATGTATCGTTCTTTCATATTTCTACTTGTGAAGTTTTTCATTTTGACTTTTTATAGCCTTTTATTATAGAGGCTTCACTCTGCTAAAGAACAAGGACAAAGTTAAAGGGTGCTAGACATGTATTGAAGCAGATTTACCCCTTTACTCATGGTAAAATCACTGTATCAACCTTGAGTGGCTTTGTGATTTTTTTTTTTTTTTTTTTTTTAATGTTCAGTGAATAATTTAATTTATTTATAAACTATTATTTAGTCTAGTAATGTCCACCTAGTTTAACTAAATTCTGTTTTATATAAACATTTAAAATGTACGGTCATTTTCATCTAAAAAATGTGACAAATTTTTTTTGGGCTGCATTTCCCAAAAGCATCATAAGCCTAAGAAGTTTGTAAAAGCGATCGTACGACTATTCTTAATATTACGGTCTGTTTCCCAAAAGCATCGTAACTTAAGTAGCACTTGAAAATGATTGTAGATCTACGAGTGCTCTGGAGTAATCGTAAAGCTCTAAGCGCATCGTAAGAAGACAGGATTATGAGGTCACCTACAGGACAACCGGCAGATTACACCTTTATTCAAGTGCAATGTGTATAACACAGCTAAGGTTTTGACTGTATTTCTCTCATACTCTTTTTTTGTTTAAATGAATTTATAAATGAAATAATGAAAAAGAAAAGGGAAGAAAATAAAAAAATAAAAATACACATAATGTCATAAATATGTAGAATAGTGCTGATAAAACATGTCTGCACTAAAAATTTTGTCTGTACACCTATAGAAATTGGCTAGATGAAGTACATAATTTGTGCTACGGTCACCCTTAAAGGGTTCATCCAAAAATGAAAATAATGTCATTTATTACTCACCCTCATGCCCATAATACCTTAATATTATAAAGCGACGAGAATACTTTTTGTGTGCCAAAAAAACAAAATAACGACTTTTCAACAATATAGTGATGGGCCGATTTCAAAACACTGCTTCAGAGCTTTACGAATCGAATCAGTGACTCGGAGCGCCAAAGTCACATGATTTCAGCAGTTTAGTCGTTTGATAGGAGATCCGAGTCACTGATTCGATTCGTAAAGCTCCGAAGCAGTGTTTTGAAATCGGCCCATCACTATATTGTTGAAAAGTCGTTATTTTGTTTTTTGGCGCACAAAATTATTCTCGTCGCTTTTTAATATTAAAGTTAAACCACTGAACTCGCATGAACTGTTATATGTAAATATGTTTTTAGTACATTAATGGATCTTGAGAGAGGAAATGTCATTACTGTGAATGCAGGCCTCACTGAGCAAATGGATTTCATCAAAAATATATTAATTTGTGTTCTGAAGATGAACAAAGATCTTACGGGTGTAGAATGACATGAGGGTGAGTAATAAATGACATTATTTTTATTTTTGGGTGAACTAACCCTTTAATATATACCCTTTATATAGGCCTATTGATATCTAAACGTGCATGTTCATGTTTTAAAATTTAGTTTATGGTTGAAAAAAAAGTCAGAAACACTTGGAAGAACTCATAAGAATTCCTATAGTATTTCACAGGGCCTTGGGTGGTTCAGCATGGACATCAAAAATATTGAATCACAGTTGATTGATTTCACACACAAAATAATTTTAATAAATTATAAAAAAAAAAAAAAAATCAAATAAATGTTACTATAGTATTAATTTTATTGTACTGTGAAATAAACAATATATATTATTATATAAAAATATTTTAGCAGTACAACAGTACAATGACGATATTTATCTTAATTTCTTTGCTTTCAAATGTTAAATCATAGAGCTTTATTTTATTATTATATTATTTTTACGGAAAGGTAATATGTTTTATCTCTGAAGTAGAAAATCATAAATCATCATTTCATGGGATCTTTAACTGTTACTGCTTCTGCTAACTTGGTTGTTTTATATGACATCACAGCGGTCATGTGGGAGCGGTCAGGGCTTCCATAAAATGCTGAGTTTGCAACTTGTAATTATGAGTTTGGAAACTTTCTAAACCTCTCTTTCCACCCTACTCTTTTCTTTTTTTCCTATCCCTTTCCTCTATGTCTGTTGATCAGTGTGGAAGGCAGATTTGTGGCGGTGACATAGCAGTGTTTGCGTCACGGGCGGGTCACGGCTCCTGCTGGCATCCTCAGTGCTTCCAGTGCGCTTCCTGTAACGAGCTGCTAGTAGATCTCATTTACTTCTACCAGGACGGACACATCTACTGCGGCCGGCACCACGCTGAACGCATCAAACCCCGCTGCCAGGCCTGCGACGAGGTGAGCGCTAGAGTTCAGCTCTCATCCCTGAATTGTTCACCCAGTTCCTATTTTCATCCTGAATTTGTTGTGTAGGGGTTATCAGACATGTGCCAGACACACTAAAACTTGGTGCTCATGCAGGTTCAATCCTGGCCTTCAACAATCCCATTCTATTCTATTTTATTAAATTAACTAAAATTGAATTTGATCCCAGCCCTGCATCACTTACTGAATGGAAATGAAACAGAGATGATGTCACGTAACCTTACACAATATCTTCCTCAGATCATCTTTGCGGACGAGTGTACGGAGGCTGAGGGGCGGCACTGGCACATGAAGCATTTCTGCTGTTTTGAGTGTGAGACGGCACTGGGAGGTCAGCGTTACATCATGAGAGAGAGTCGGCCTTACTGCTGCTGCTGCTATGAGTCACTGTACGCCGAATACTGCGACACCTGCGGAGAACATATTGGTGAGGACAGACACTGTACACCTATATACAGGTGCTGGTCATATAATTAGAATATCATGAAAAAGTTCTTTTTTTTTTATTGTAAATTATTTAAAAAAATGAAACTTTCATTTATTCTAGATTCCCTACATGTAAACATTTCAAAAGTTTTTTTTTTTTTAAATTTATTGATTAGAGCGTACAGCTCATGAAAGTCCAAAATCCAGTATCTCAAAATATTAGAATATTTACATTTGAGTTTCATTAAATGACCATCCCTACAGTATAAATTCCGGGTATCTCTTGTTCTTTGAAACCACACTAATGGGGAAGACTGCTGACATGGCAATGGTCCAGGAGACAATCACTGACACCCTCCACAAAGAGCGTAAGTCACAGAAGGTCATTACTGAATGTGGTGGCTGTTTACAGAGTGATGTATCAAAGCATATTAAATGCAAAGTTGACTAGAAGGAAGAAATTGGGTAGGTAAAGGTGCACAAGCAACAGGGATGACCACAAGCTTGAGAATACTGTCAAGTAAAGCTGATTCAACCACTTGGGAGAGCTTCACAATGAGTCAAATGAAGCCGGAGTCAGCGCATCAAGAGTCACCACACTCGGACATCTTCAGGAAAAGGACTACCAAGCCACTTCTGAAACAGAAACAACATCAGAAGCATCTTACCTGGGCTAAGGAGAAAAAGAACTGGACAGTGGTCGAAAGTCCTCTTTTCAGATAAAAGTAAATTTTGCATTTCATGTTGAAATCATGGTCCCAGAGTCTGAAGGAAGACTGAAGAGGCACAGAATCCAAGCTGCTTGAAGTCTACTGTGAAGTTTCTGGAGTCAGTAATGATTTGGGGGGCCGTGACATCTGCTGGTGTTGGTCCATTGTGTTTTATCAAGTGCAAAGTCAATGCAGCCATCTTCCAGGAGATGTTGGTGCACTTTATGCTTCCATCTGTTGACAAGCTTTATGGAGATGCTGATTTCCTTTTCCAGCAGGACTTCAGCACCTGCCCACAGTGCAAAAACCACTTCCAAGTGGTTTGCTGACCATGATATTACTGTGCTTTATTGGCCAGCCAACATGCCTGACCCTGAACCTGACCTGAATCTATGGGATATTTTCAAGAGAAAGATGAGAAACAGTCGATCCAACAATATACAGATGATCTGAAGGCTCAATAGTGCCTCAGCAGTGCCACAGGCTGATCACTTCCATGCCACACTTCAACGATGCTGTAATTTGTGCTAGGAACAAGTCATTTGCTGTAATATGTGCTGCCGACCAAGTATTGAGTGTACAAATGAACATACTTTAAAGAACTTGAACTTTTCTGTTTTGAAAATCCATTTTTTGATTGATCTTAGGAAATATTCTAATATTTTGAGATACTGGATTTTGGACTTTCATGAGCTGTACGCTCTAATCATCAAAATTTAAAAAAAAAAAAACTTTTGAAATGTTTTACTTTACATGTAGGGAATCTAGAATATATGAAAGTTTCATTTTTAAAAATAATTTACAATAAAAAAATGAACTTTTTCACGATATTCTAATTATATGACCAGCACCTGTAGTCTTGGTTAAAGGATTAGTTCACTTCTGAATGACAATTTCCTGATAATTTTCTCAGCCCCATGTCATCCAAAATGTTCATGTCTTTCTTTCTTCAGTCGAAAAGAAATTAAAACATTCCAGGATTTTTCTCCATATAGTGGACTTCACTGGGGTTCAACGGGTTGAAGGTCCAAATTGCAGTTTCAGTGCAGCTTCAAAGGGATCTACACGATCCCAGACGAGGGTCTTATCTAGTGAAACAATGTCATTTTCTAAAAAAAATAAAAAATTATATACTTTTTAACCACAAATGCTCATCTTGCACCGTTCTGCGATGCGCCATGCATTACGTAATCACTGTTGTAAAAGTAACGTAGGCAGAAGAACAGAGCAAGTGTTTACAAAGTGAACATGTAAAGATTAAGCCAAAAGCCCTTTACAAAGATAAAACAAAGATATCGATCAATTTTGAAGTTGGAGAAAATTAGATGATGAAGTTTTTCGCCCTACCTTGGTACTTCCTCCTACGTCATGCAACCTTTCAACGTAATGCGTGGCTTTGTGGTTAAAAAGTATATAAATTTTTATTTTTTTTTAGAAAATGACCGATCGTTTTGTTAGATAAGACCCTTATTCCTCGTCTGGGATCGTGTAGAGCTCTTTGAAGCTGCACTGAAACTGACATTTGGTCCTTTAACCTGTTGAACCCCACTGTAGTCCACTATATGGAGAAAAATCCTGGAATGTTTTCCTCAAAAACTTTCATTTATTTTCGACTGAAGAAAGAAAAACAAACATCTTGGATGACGTGGGGATGAGTTATCAGGAAATTTTAATTCAGAAGTAAAGGAAGAACTAATCTTTTAACCTTTTAGCGTATATATTTGAAATAAATATTTTTTTACTTGCTATTAAATCAGCTAAAAAATTAGTTCATGACTTCAGAGTTACACTTTCAAAAGAATGAGCTAGTTGCATTTATAAAACATTTATTTGTTCTGCTGCCAACTTGCCTGCTAGACCTTTGTAATTGTGTTAACATAAACACATTTCTGGAGCACTAGTCAAAGTTATTCTGCATAATTGACATGGTACATTCCTGTCAATTATGGCAGTAAAAAGATAAGTAATTACAGAAAAATGCTGTGGTTCCTGATTGAGATGTTACATGATTAAAGTGTTTGACAGAGTGCTGTAACATTTGATTTTCCCCACTCTCTCTCTTTCTCTCTCTCTGTCTGTAGGTATAGACCAGGGCCAGATGACATATGAGGGCCAGCACTGGCATGCCACTGAAGCATGTTTCTGCTGTGCCTGCTGTCGGCTCCCCCTGCTGGGCAGACCCTTCCTGCCTCGCGGGGGACTCATCTTCTGCTCCCGCTCCTGCTCGCTGGGAGAAGACCCAGAGAACTCGGACTCCTGCGATTCTGCCCTACAGAGCAAATCAGTGTCACATAAGCCTGTTCATAATCCGCAGCGTAGTTCCACACCACGGCCACAGGGGGGAACCAGTGTCACTGCCGCCACCTCTAAAGTTAGCACACAGAAGAATGCAGTTATACCAACTACTACAACAACAACAACAGAGAATGGGGGTCATTTTCCACTGGAGAGCAAAGGTACAGATTTACGTTGCTCTTTTTTTATTTTTATGATGTTTCACACATGTGTTATTTTTTCATTTAAGCTCAGCATGAAATCACTTGTTTTCATGACAAGTAAGCACATTTTCCATCTGAAAGTTTTATTTATTATTATTTTTAAATAATTCTATTTCATCTCAATGGTGATTAAGACTTTTTCTTCCTGAATTCTCATTCTTTAAATAAAAAATAAATACTATTTTAGTAATTCTCTTTCATCACAATGGTGATTTAAACACAATTAACTCTTTTCCTGGCATTGACAGAATTTTCCGTCATTTATGAGACGACGCTTCCCTGCCGACTGACCAAAATTTCCATCTTTTCTGTGTTTTCATGGTTATATGGTAGAGGCCGCTATTATGCAACTTCTGAAAGAGTGCAGAATCTCTGAATCAAAACAGGCAAAAAAAGGAGCAAAAACAAGCAATATCGTTGCACGTTGTGGTCTTTGAAAAATGCAATTTTCTCGAGGGAAAAAAAGTGATTTTCTCAGCTCTTTGTTCAAAATGTTGTTGTTTTTTTATGAAACTTACCCACATTCCAATGTTGATTAAAAAAAGAATGCATGAAGCTAGAATAAAAAAAAATTAAGCAGAGGCTCTTTTCTTTCTTTTGATATATTGCATGTTCAGATATTCATATAACAAAATATTCTGGAGGCCATGAAAGTTTTGTGAAAATTATCAAAAATGCTGGCGGTGGCTGGCAATTTTTTTAAAAATATTTTTTAATGCTGGTGGAGAAAGCGTTAAGCACTTTTCTATGGAAGCCCGTTTCCCCAACTAAAAAAAAAAAAAGAATTTGATTAATTGCGACTTTTTATCTCAGAATTATGACTTTTTAACTCGCAATTGTGAGTTTATATCTTACAATTGCAAGTTATAAAGTCAATTGTGAGATATAAACTTGCAATTGCATGATAAAAAGTCAGAATTCTGAGATATAAAGTCAGAATTCTGAGATATAAAGTCGCAATTGCGTGATATAAAGTCAGAATTCTGAGATATAAAGTCGCAATTGCGAGTTATAAAGTCATTATTCTGAGATATAAAGTCGCAATTGCGTGATATAAAGTCAGAATTCTGAGATATAAAGTTGCAATTGCGAGTTATAAAGTCAGAATTCTGAGATATAAAGTCGCAATTGCGTGATATAAAGTCAGAATTCTGAGATATAAAGTCGCAATTGCATGATAAAAAGTCAGAATTCTGAGATATAAAGTTGCAATTGCGAGTTATAAAGTCAGAATTCTGAGATATAAAGTCGCAATTGCGTGATATAAAGTCAGAATTCTGAGATATAAAGTCGCAATTGCGTGATATAAAGTCAGAATTCTGACTTTTTTTCTCACAATTCTGACTTCTTTTCTCACAATTGTGTGAAACGTTATTTTTTTTAGTGGCGGAAACGGGCTTCCAAATTCCCTTTTCTTCACAAATTCTTATTGTAATAAAAAATGTTTTTAATAATTTTCTAAATTGTAAAAGTACAGTAAGTATACATTATTTTTTATCTTTAATCATCTTGTTTTTTTAACTATCATAAATTAGTGTTTGGGTACTAAAATAGGCTACCGTCAAAAATAAACTAATTATTATTATTTTTTTTTTTAAATGACATCAGCATGTTTAGTTCAGTATGTGACGCTTGAAGACTGGAGTAACGGCTGCTGAAAATACAGCTTTGCCATCACAGATGTAAACAGACAATAGTTATTTTAAATTGTAATAATATTTCATTTCAAGTTTTTACTGTATTTTTGATCAAATAAATTCAGCCTTGGTAAGCATAGGAGACTTCTTTCAAAATTGACCAACCCCAAAATTTTGAACAGTAGTGCATTTTTATATTTTGTCTTTTGATTTTGTGGTGAACTATAACTTTTGCATTTCTTTGTGAGATGTACATACACAATCCATAATTGGAAAAATGCCCTTAGTACATATTATTGACACTTTTTTGTCAGAAGCATCTCTAATTATGTGTTGGTCATTTTGCAGGTGTTCACACATCATTTCCTCCTATACCGAATGGTGAACCTCCACCGTATGGACATACTTGCACACAACACTCAGATTTTTCCTCTCAGCTCTGTCCAGTAGCCAATGACAGGGCAGCATTACATTGCAAGGACCAATTAAGTATCAGCACACACCAAGTGAATCACCAGACAGCTCTGGAGTTTACAGTGGAGCTGAACGGATACGCAGAATTTGGTCCTTTCCCACCAAACTGCATGTCTAGGGGGACTTCCACTGCAAAGGATTGTGGGAACATCATCAAGAGCAGTTGTACAGGTATGCTTGATTTCATAGAGTCAAATTAATTAAAGCAATAAATCATTTATCATGTCTGAAGCTCTATTTCTTACTTTGCTCCCTCCAGGAATTTCCTCTCAACTTGAGTCTTCAGATGTATTTGATGATCTGAATGACTCCGACTCCTTTCCACCCCCTCCGCCCCCTGTTTTCTTTGAGCCGTCTGATTCGCCGACCCCTTCGGATTCCCTGCCCGTTGTCACAGATGCCGAAGAAGTCCCTACAACACCTGTCCGCAGCAGCACAGCCAGGGTCAGCTTCAGAGAGCCAATCAGCTGTAGTTATTCAGTGGAAGTGGAAGAATGGGAGGAAGAAGAAGGGGCGGAGATGGAGAGAAGAGAGTTAGAGGATGAGGAGCAGGAGGAAGATGGAGAAGAAGTGGAAGGAAGTTTGGGACACAGGTTGCGCTTTTGCACTGAAGTACCATCTCAAATGGACCTGCTGGGTAAGATCGTGATGTTCAATAAACAATGTGCTATTATTATAGGCTATTTAGTGGCTTTTCAGCATTTGTCCTAAGATCCTAATAACACCATACACCGATCAGGCATAACATTGAGACCATGTTCCTAATATTGTGTTGGTCGCCCTTTTGCTGCCAAAACAGCCCTGACCCATCGAGGCATGGACTCCACTAGACCCTGAAGGTGTGCTGTGGTATCTGCACCAAGATGTTAGCAGCAGATCCTTTAAGTCCTGTAAGTTGTGAGGTGGAGCCTCCATGGATCGGACTTGTTTGTTCAGCACATCCCACAGATGCTTGATTGGATTGAGATATGGGGAATTTGGATACCAAGTCAACACCTCAAACTCGTTGTTGTGCTCCTCAAACCATTCCTGAACCATTTTTGCTTTGTGGCAGGGAGCATTATCCTGCTGAAAGAGGCCACAGCCTCAGCCAGAATACAGTTTCCATGAATGGATGTACATGGTCTGCAACAATGCTTAGGTAGGTGGTATGTGTCAAAGTAACATCCACATGGATGGCAGGACCCAAGGTTTCCCAGCAGAACATTGCCCAAAGCATCACATTGCCTCCGCCGGCTTGCCTTCTTCCCATAGTGCATCTATTCTGACACCTTTTTATATCAGAACCAGCATTAACTTCTTGAGCAATTTGAGCTACAGTAGCTCGTCTGTTGGATCAGACCACACAGGCCAGCCGTCGCTCCCACGTGCATCAATGAGCCTCGGCCGCCCATGACCCTGTCACCACTGTTCCTTCCTTGGACCACTTTTGATAGACACTGACCGCTGCAGACCGGGAACACCTCACAAGAGCTGCAGTTTTGGAGATGCTCTGATCCAGTCGTCTAGCCATCACAATTTGGCTCTTGTCAAACTTGCTCAAATCCTTACACTTGCCCATTTTTCCTGCTTCTAACACATCAAATTTGAGGACAAAATGTTCACTTGCTGCCTAATATATCCCACCCACTAATGGGTGTCGTGATGAAGAGATAATCAGTGTTACTCACTTCACCTGTCAGTGCTTATAATGTTATGTCTGATCGGTGTATATAACGTGTTGTAAAGCTACATACAAAACCAGTGCTAGAGAAAACAATCATTTGTTTAGTTGGACTTTTGAAACAAAAAAAACAATACTTTATATTTGTACTTAGCTTAAGAAAGCTGTAAGAAAAATGATCTAAGAAATAGAGAAAATAGAAATGCTGTTAACTTCAAACCAGCATTTGGTTCCAAACTAGCCCATACTGAGGGACAAATGTAGGCTTTATGGGAAATTCAAATGCATCACTAACTACAAACTAATATTTTGTCCCAAATGTTGTCAGTTTCTCTACGGAAGAGGATTAGGGCCAAGCAATAATAAAAAAAATAAAACCATCTCGAGATTAAAGTTGTTACATTTCAAGAAAAAACTCGTTAAATTTCGAGAAAAAAGTCGAAATAAAATGTTGAGAATAAACTCGTTAAATTACGAGAAAAAACTCGTTAAATTTCAAGAAAAAAGTCGAGATAAAATGTTGAGAATAAACTCGTTAAATTATGAGAAAAATGTCGTTAAATTACGAATTTATTCTCATAATTTAACGACTTTTTTCTTGTAATTTAATGACTTTATTCTCAACATTTTATTTAGACTTTTTTCTCGAAATTTAACGAGTTTTTTCTCAAAATTTAACAACTTTAATCTCGAGATGGTTTTATTTTTTTATTATTGCTTGGCCCTAATCCTCTTCCGTAGTTTCTGAAGGTAAATTAAGTGGATTAATATTTTCCACCCTGTTCATGGAAAGTGTTACAAATGTTTTAAAAAGTCATAAAATGCTTTCTGAGACTCCATGTGTCCCTTGGAGAATGACAAGGTTGTGTGGGAAATGCTTAAAGGCAGGGTTTCCCAAACCAGGGGTTCATGAGGGAACTGCAAGGCATTCATGAGTTCATGAAAACTAATAATTTATTAAATCCAATTTAGCATTAAAATAAACCAATGTGTATGCACTGTTAATCAGAATAAAACTGAAGTAGCGAAATACAGTGCCTTGCAGAAGTATTCATTTTTTTTCCACATTTTGTTTTGTTGCAGCCTTATACTAAGTGGCTTTAAATTACTTTTTTCCCCCCGCATTCATCTACACTCCTCACCCCATAATGACTAAAATACAGATTTGTGACAACTTTGTAAAAGTATTAAAAAGAAAAACTGAAATAATTACATTGCATAAGTATTTGTACCCTTAAATCAGTACATATTTGAAGCACCTTTACAGCCTCAAGTCTTTTTTTGGGTATGATGCGAAAAGCTTTGCACATTTGCATTTGGGGATTTTCTCCCATTCTTCTCAGATGATCTTAAGCTTTGTCAGGTTGCATGGGGACTGTCGGTGGACAGACATTTGGAGGTTTCTCCAGAGATGTTCGATTGGGTTCAAGCCGAGGCTCTGGCTGGGCCACTCATGGACATTCACAGAGTTGTGCATAAGCCACTCTTGCATTGTCTTAGCTGTGTGCTTAGGGTCATTGTCCTGTTAGAAGGTGAACCTTCTGCTCTTCTGAATGCTCTGGACTAGGTTTTCATTAAGGCTATCTCTATATTTTGCTGCATTGAGCTTTCCTTCTACCCTGACGAGTCCCCCAGTCTCTGCCAGTGAAAAACACCCCCACGGCATGAGGCTGCCACCATCACACTTTACTATTGAGATGGTGATGAGCAGTGTCTGGTTTCCTCCATACATAAAGCTTAGAACTGAGGTTCATTAGAGCAGAGATTCTTGTGTCTCACAGTCCTTTTAGGTGTTTTTTTTTTTTTTTTTGGTGGGTTTTCATGTGTCTTCACTGAGGAGAGGCTTGAGTCTGGACACTCTGCCATAAAGCTCAGATCAGTGGAGTGTTGCAGTGATGTCTGTCCTTCTCTAAGTTTCTCCCATCTCCATATATGATCATGGAGCTCAACCATCAGCTTCTTGGTAACCACTCTAACCAAGGCCCATCCCCATCGATTGCTCAGTTTGGCCAAAAGGCCAGCTCTAGGAGGAGTCCTGGTTGTTCCAAACTCCTTCCATTAAGTATTATGGAGGCTACATGCTTCTGTGAACCTTCATTGCAGAAGTAATTCTTTTATTGAGAGGTGTGTGCCTTCCACATTATGTCTGTTCAGTTGAATTTGCCATACAGTAGGTTAACTCTAGTCAGCATGCATTAACATCTCAAAGATAATCCAGTGTAATTGGAAAGCTCCTGAGCTAAATTTCAAGTGTCCCGGAAAAGGGTACAAATACTGATGCAATGTAATTATTTCAGGTTTTTTTTTTTTTTTTTATACATTTGCCAAGTTATCACAAATCTGTTCTTTGCTTTGTAATTATGGTGTATGGAGTGATGTGGCGAAAAAAAAAGTAATTTAAAGCAGTTTAGCATAAGACTGCAACATAACAAAATGTGAAAAAATGAAGGGGTATGAATACTTTCGCAAGGCACTGTATCTTATCAAACCATGACTATCAATTAAAAGGATGCTACTTAATACGTTTAGTCAGTTAATTTAATAAGTATAATTAGTTGCGCTGCGTGTTTCAGAGTGAAACTTTGTCAGTAAGTAGTGACTCAGTCATATATTATTTAAGAAAAGACACTTTTGTCTAACATCATTACAAAGAAGCATTTAAGTAGGCTTTTCTTTTAAAAAGTAGGCATTTCAAGTCACTACCTGCTCACTTTTAGTCACAAATTTCAGTGTTTGCTGTTGTTTCATCCAATTTCTGGTGTGGACAGATGGATCTAGTAGTGATGAGGAAAGACTGAAACCAGGGAGCCAAAACAAGAAATTCAAGAAGTTTATCATGATTCCTTAAAGTTATAGTTCAGCTAAATTAAACAAATTTAGTCAGCATTCGCTCACCCTACAAACATGTATGACTTTCTTCTGTAAAACAAAAAAGGAGATTTTTTTGCGTGATCAATAAAATGAGAGTGAACTAAAAAAACTGAAAAACTATTCAAAAGCACTCTGAAAGTATGCTTTTTGTGAAGAAGTTTTTGATGGAGAATATTTAAGTCATTATCCACTGATAATCTGTTAAACCAGCAAACTAGAGAACTGGATCAGCCGGTTTGTTGTTCATGAATCAAACATTGCTACCTCTCTCATGAAAGAAAATTGTGAGACTTGTAAGAGACTTGTGAATGATGACACTTTTATTTTTGGGTGAGCTATTCACACTTAAGTTATAGAAAAATGTTGTTATGTCTGTTATACCAGATGGGTCGTACCACCGCAGTTTCCGTCGGGGAAGTGGTGGCCACCATCCCATGGAGAAGCGCATCAGACGTTCCAGAGGTTCGCGAAGCGACAGACCTCGTCTGGAAACTCTGAAATGGCGGGAAGGGGACCGCAGGCGGTCCAACAGCGTCCTGGATGGAAGTCGAAACGGCAGCCTTACCCTGCACTCCACCCGCTCCAGACACGAAGACTCCTGCTCCACCTGCTCCTCTTCCTCAGACTCGGAGGAGGAAGGCTTCTTTCTGGGCCAGCGCATTCCTCTGCCGCCACAGCTGACGGGTGGAGAGAGAGCAGGAGAAGGACAAAAAGAGGAGGAGGACAAGAGCCGAAGAGGAAGTTTCAGGAGGAGAAGGACACAGAGTCTCAGTAGAAAAGACAAGGACAAGAACTGCATACTGTCCTGAGACAAAGTTCAAAACTGGAAATTATGGAGCGATGAAAACTCATATCACATTACAACTCTCTGAACCTCAGCTGCTCAGTCAAGAGCGAAGTTTATGAGTCACATTTATGATAAAAATAGAAACTATCTTACAGTCTGTGTACCAGTATTTTCATAGAGGTGATGTAATATCTAATATATCAGTATCAAGATGCTTAGTCAAATTTACTGGCATTATTATTTGGGCCGACAAACATTTCTAATCTAAATTTTGTACACTATAAGAGAAGTAGGACTACGATTTATAAATGTATGTGAAAAAACTAGATAAATTATAATTTCATTTTACATTTCTTTACAGCTAAATGTCTGTTCACACCAACACGAATATTCGGCATGAAAATTCAGTTAGATTTAGGGGCCGTTTACACAACACCATTTCCAAGTAAAGACAGAAAAAATTTTTATGCATTTTGGCCGTTCATTTACACAACAATGCGTTTGGGGGACCTGAAAACGCAAACTTTTGAAAACATGTTTCAAAGAGCAAGTTTTGTAAAACGATACTGTTATTGTCTCTGTGTAAACTACAAAAAAAGTGGGGGGAAAAACATGCGTATTATGTGTTCAGTCGATAGGCTCGTAGTGTTTCTTTACAAAGAAACATCTCCACCTACTGGCCTGGCATACATAATACAGCATATTTAATCTTTTTTTGTAGATCGTTTTGACATCTATAAGCAAAAAACGCAAAGAAAAAACTTTTGTTTTCGGATTCTTCCTCTGCTATTCATTGCATTGTTTGTGAGCGTCACCAAGTCACAGTTTTATGTAACTGCAGCGCTCTGGGCATTTGACCAAAAGTGTGAATCATATTGGTTGGCCAGCCTTATTCGTAGTGCAATGGAAAAGAGATTAAAACATTTAAAACAACAACAAAAAAAAGAGATTAAACCATTGAACTGACGGCATGCAGCATCGATGGAACACTCATGTCCGTCCAAACAGATGCGTTAACAGCCGTTCATTAAAATTTTAATTGTTAATTGCACCGAATTTTCACACAGAATATTTGCCTTGAATCAGAGCCAATGTAACTATGTTCAAAATGGAATATAAGCATACTGCGCAGTATACACTGTGTCCTGCCTACTATTTTTAAATAATAGTATGCAAAACAGTATTCATTATGTAACAATAAACATTTGCAACAGTAATATGCTTGCATTACCTCATAAAAAGTTATCCAACATTTTTAAATTTAATTTTGTGTTAAAATATCTAGGGTTTGCAAAATAAAAGTCTGTGTTTACGTAATAAATGTGTGTGTTCTGTGTATAATAATTATGTATATATAAATACACACATACATGTATAAATTTAAGAAATATATGCATGTATAAATAAATATATATATTTAAATATATTTTATATTATATATAAATATTTTATATATAAATATAACATTTTTTCTTAAATATACATATGTATGTGTTTGTATTTATATATACATAATTATTATACACAGAACACACACATTTATTACGTAAACACAGACTTTTATTAATTGCGATTAATCGTTGTGCAGCCCTAAAAATATCATTTGGCAATTAAAAAAAACAAGATGTTAAAAATCGCAGCAGATGTGACTTGCAGTTCATTTGTCACACTGAAAATGTGAGGTCAAGTCAAGCACACTGCACATTATGACAAATGCTGTACATCATCCAGGTATGCCATACATGGCATATGGCATTTCTATGCACAGTATACAGTGCTAATACTCTATTCCAAACACAGCCTGTGTGGGGGTAAAAAATAATTCCAGTCATTCAGCAAAAACATTATTAAAATCACAGAAATGAGTGTTGTTATAGTTCTGAAATATGTTTTGGTCCTTAAAGCCCCACATCTGCTAAAGCCATAGTACAAGTTAACATTTGAAGTGCTAAATCTAAAACAAACTGCTTAAACAGGTCAATCGTTGTTGCTTGTTTGACAGGTTTTGAAAGGGCTGTGTAATTTGCACTTGCTTAAGGTTTAACTAAGTGAAACTAATTGAAATGCAAACACAATGTTGAGTTATTGTATTTGAGCATATACTGTAGAGCAAACAGAAGTCAGCATGGCCGTATCATAACAGAATGTGGGAAAATATAATCTTTGTCTCTTCATCAACTGTATTATATGTAAATATTGATATTTCAAACCTCTCCGTGTGTAAATGAGAGTTTAAATAAAGACACATGACTTTCACTCTGTGTACTGCAAAATAGAGATCAAACGTTTGTATGTTAGAATTGTATTTTTATAAACAACACGGTGATGGTTTTCTATTCTTGTCAAGATGCTTTCTGGCTTAATATAATTTTTTAGAAACTTTGAAAAAGTGATCTTTTTGAATGAGAACAAATAAAACACTTGAACCTGAACAATATGTTCTTTTTTAAAGTAAGTGTTTAAGCAAAAATGATGATTACATTCAAATCCTGTTTCTATCATGTACATTTTGCTACACTGTCTATAAATAACTCAGAAATACAGTACCTGCATTGTTTTTCTCATTATCCTTAGTTCTGTTTTTATAAATAACTAGGAAAGTAAATATATATACAGTACAGTCCAAAAGTTTGGAACCACTAAGATTTTTAATGTTTTTAAAAGAAGTTTCGTCTGCTCACCAAGGCTACATTTATTTAATTAAAAATACAGTAAAAAACAGTAATATTGTGAAATATTATTACAATTTAAAATAACTGTGTACCATTTAAATATATTTGACAAAGTAATTTATTCCTGTGATGCAAAGCTGAATTTTCAGCATCGTTACTCCAGTCTTCAGTGTCACATGATCCTTCAGAAATCATTCTAATATGCTGATCTGCTGCTCAATAAACATTTATGATTATTTTCAATGTTGAAAACAGTTGTGTACTTTTTTTTTTTCAGGATTCCTTGATGAATAGAAAGTTCAAAAGAACAGCATTTATCTGAAATACAAAGCTTCTGTAGCATTATACACTACCGTTCAAAAGTTTGGGTTCAGTAAGAATTTTTATTTTTATTTTTTTGAAAAGAAATTAAAGAAATGAATACTTTTATTCAGCAAGGATGCATTAAATCAATCAAAAGTGGCAGTAAAGACATTTATAATGTTACAAAAGATTAGATTTCAGATAAACACTGTTCTTTTGAACTTTCTATTCATCAAATAATCCTGAAAAAAAATATTGTACACAAATATTTTGTACAATTGTACACATTTAATGTTTCTTGAGCAGCAGATCAGCATATTAGAATGATTTCTGAAGGATCATGTGACACTGAAGACTGGAGTAATGATGCTGAAAATTCAGCTTTGATCACAGGAATAAATTACATTCAAATAGAAAACAGTTATTTTAAATTGTAATAATATTTCACAATATTACTGTTTTTACTGTATTTTTAATTAAATAAATGTAGCCTTGGTGAGCAGACGAAACTTCTTTTAAAAACATTAAAAATCTTAGTGGTTCCAAACTTTTGGACTGTACTGTATATATGGTAAAAATCATATACAGAAATACCTGCAATGTTTTTCTGATTATTCTAATTGTTTTTTATATGGTCAAATATACTGTATGTTTTTAATAGAAATTCCTAAATAGACAAAAAGAATAATATTTTGTATTATCAAAGAGAACTGACTAGCAACTAATTTTATGTCACAACTTGAAATTGTGTCTTCTCTATTAATAGAACAACGCTTGGAGATCACAGACAAAAGGTGGCACGGAAAAGGTTGGCCTTTCCTTTTGTGATCAGGTGACTCAAAGGGCATATGGCACATACTTCCTGGTGTGGGAATGAGTTTCTGATTGGATGGGACAAGAAAAGGGGCAGGAGGATTGTTTGGGGAGAGAATCAAACCGGTCTGGCAAGTTTTACTTTCTCCTTAACACAAACACATGCATGCACCATCTGCCCTGCTTGATTTCTGCTCTCTGACACACACAAAAGACATTGCTGATTGAATTCTGACTCTGTCCTACCTGACTCAAACTTAAGAATTAAAGAGGAAACCATTGCTGTTGAGTTTACTGAGGCAACCACAGGTATGTGTTTGGCTGCGTGAGTGTGTATTGTCTGCGTATGTGTGTCAATGCTATCTATACCTTTAAACAATGAGGCTAACACACACTTTACCGCTTCATTCTGTTATCTGCTTGTCTTTCTAATTCCCTATAACTGTTGTTTTGAATCTAGACATAATCCTGGATCATGTAGAGACATGCTGTATCCTGTCCCTGGAATCTGTAAGTGAAAACTTTTGTTTCATTTATTCTTGTTGACCTGGTTTTTTCTTGCCTTAAGGGATCGATTTCATATTTACTTTATCTTCAGTTATAACCATTTGTTGTGTGTACAACTGGTAGAAATATAGGGAGAGTGAGGTCAGAAAGATTGATTGATTGATAGATGGAGACAACTGGAGAGCAGAGAGGATGAAAGCATGGAATAATATACAGATCGTAAAAGACGGGAAAGGATATGCAGTGCACTTTAACCTTAGGTGGAGCACTGGCTGTTATGTTAATGGAATGATAAACATTTAGTCAATGAGCGGGTGAAAGTATCTTCAGATCATTGATAAAAGCAGCACTGCTGTCATTTATTAACACAATTGGGAAAAAATTCCAGTCTGAAACAAAAAGTCCCTTGAGTTAACCAGTGACTTCAGTGGCACATTTCTCCCTGCGAGGACACATTCCTATTGGGCATTGTATCACAATCTTGGATAAATGTTTTCATATCAGTCAAGATGGTTCTCTAAATGGAGGCACATTGAAATAGATGTGATTTATAGTTATTTTAGGAAGTATTCAATTAAGTATTCAAACAAAAAATCAATTAAGTGAATGTTAGTTTCATTAATATTCTAAAAGAAAGTCGTAGCCTTTTAGCCACTGCTAATGGAGTTTCTTGAGAATGGCTTCATGATGGTTTCAACATACATTAGCAGCCTAAAGGGCTCATTAGTGGTTTGCTAAAGCAAATATCACTGTTACTATTGCTTCATACTTTGGCTTAGGGATTTGATCAAAAGTATTTAATTTAGAAGCATAACTCACCCTGCACCGTTTGTTCTACGACCATGAATGACAACTGAAATAGTGCTATTATCTTTCTAAGCTTGCATAAAGATAAAACTGGTGGGAAAAAAAATCTCATAGACTTTAAGGAAGGACTGGAGCCATATGTAGAGACCAGAATTTCATATATCAGTTTAGCACATTTGTTTCTGCCACTGAATCATAAATGTTTGCTGTGCTTTGTTTGTAGGGCTGCACAATTTTGTACGATTGTTTATCAATAGGACTCCTTTACTCCATTTAAAGGGATAGTTTACCCAAAAATGAAAATTCTGTTATCATTTACTCACCCTCAAGTTGTTCCAAACCTGTTTGAAATTCTTTCTTCTGCTAAACACAAAAGAAGATATTTTGAAGAATGTCAGTAACCAAACAGTTGATGGGCCCCCACTGACTTCCATAGTATGGAGAAACAAAATACTATGGACATCAACTGTTTGGGTACCCATATTTTTCAAAGTATGTTCAGCAGAAGAAAGAAATTCATACAGGTTTGGAACAACTTGAGGGTGAGTAAATGATGACAGAATTTTCATTTTTGAGTGAACTACATTTATGTACATTTACACTTCATATATAGCACACATTTAAACTAACTCACTGTGTACACTTACTCCTCTGGGCTTACAGCGAGTGAGTATATATTACTGTGAGAGTGTATATTAGCAACGATTGTTGCTTGCTTTTGGGATCTGAGGAAACAATACTGCATGATGTCAGACTTGACAACTTAATAGAGACTTGGGGTGGGCTTGGGCCAGTAAGCTACCACCCAAAATGCTTAGCAACAATCTTGCCACTCTTTAGCAACTGCATAGCAATGCCCTGGCAACCAACCCACAATGCTCTAGAATTGTGGTTGTTGACTTGTGTAGGCAAGCACCACTCCTGTTATCCTCAGCAAATGTACTTCTACATTCTACTTGTACTTAACATTACAATGTTGTTAGCAGTTTGTTTGCATAAAAGAGTGGGCTGTCTAGCATGATGTCTAGCCGGTTTTTGCAATTGTCCATTTGTCAGAATTTGGGGCAGTCGTGGCCTAGTAGTTAGAGAGTCAGACTAGTAACACAAATGTTACGGGTTTGATTCCAGCAGGAAATGACTGAGGTGTCCTTGAGTAAGGCACCTAACCCTAACTGGGTTACCATACTTGGCCTTCACATGTCACTGTCACTTTTTCACTTTCACTTATCATTTCTGTTCCCACAGGTATCAAATGCATTAATGTGGAAGAATACTAGCAATAAGTCCATCATCTACATTTGAGCAAACCAGTACAGAAAAAAGAAAACCAAATAAAACAGCTGAAGTTTTTCCAAGGATGTCAACTGACGCTGTACAGCCTTCTCCACGGAGAATAATAAGGCTGGCTGTAACCCCTGGCCCACAAAGTCGCAATCCAGAGTTGAGTTGTCCAGTCAAATCATCTCAAGGGATACGCAAACCAAGTGCGGTGGAACGCTTGGAAGCCGACAAGGCCAAGTATGTCAAGAGTCAACAGGTGGCTTTGAAAAAGCAGCAGCCAATCACTTGTTCCTCCAACAACAGCCAGAGTGGACAAGGTGCTCAACAGCCATCGAGGAAGATCCCTGCAAAACCCACTACGTCTGAAACGGCACCCCTTAACCTGGAACATCTTTGCAAACTAATCGATGGAGTTCGCGATACCACCGTTCCAGTCGTTTCCACAAAAGCCAGCAGCACTGAGAAAGCTCAAGATGCTACAGACCCATGCAAGGCCATCTCTGCAACACCAAGTCTGTTGGAAGAACCTTCTGTTGGGTCAATTTCAAGTCAAGGAAAAGCTGCAGTAGAAGCCTCAGGGGTAAATGGATGTCCTACCATGACGGTGCGGCGAGTTGATGTCAGACCGCAGTTACCTCAAATGAGAATGGCCGGTAGACCACAGCTACAGAACCGCTCACAGGTCCAACTGGGCACGCCGCAGGTCCCAATAAAACTTCTGCACTTGCTTAGACCCTACACACAGCCAAATCAGCAACCAATTGATTTCAAAAGGCTCCACAATGCCACAAACGTCACCCGAGGACCCATTAAACCACCAATCAGTGCTGCACAAACCTCACCTTCTTCTAAATCCCCATCTAGCCCTCTCCCCATAAAACCAATCACAGAACCATTATCGCGTACCTCTCCGACTCCACTTACTCCAACCTCCGTTGCTTCGTCCCTAGCCAAAAATGACTTTCAGTCCACACCATCTCCAGCCATCACTCGTCAGTCCTCGACAAGCTCCAAGAAGCGTCCTTCACTGACGCGCTCAAAATCTGATGTCAGCGACTGCTTTTCACGAGCCGGGGTAGAGCTTGAGCGCTTCTTTAACTATTGTGGCCTTGACCCATCGGATTTAGAGGAGCTAGCAAGTCCGAGTTCTGACATTGTGTCCGTTTCACGTCTTCGTAGCGCCAGTGCCCCAGCATCTGAGCGTACAGCTGAAGGTGAAGATGAGGAAGAAGATGCAGCAAAAGATGAACGTCCTGTTTATGGTGTTTCCGTCATTGAGAGAAATGCTCGAGTGATCAAGTGGCTTTATGGAATGCGCCAGGCCAAAGAGAGTCCCAAAGTGGCCAATATGTAACAGACAACAAGGGACTAACAACCACAATTTAGACTGAAATCAAATGCAATATGTGCTGTTCAAAGTGCTTACCATGCTTTTCCCATTCAGTATTTTGTCTGTTATCCATATACTTTAGAGTTGTCTAGTTGAATCTACTGTGCCTGTTACCCCTTTTCCACCAGCATGAACCGGGTGCTAGTTCAGAGCCAGTGCTATTGCCGGTTCGGGGTTGGTTCGACTGACAAGCCTTCTAAGAACCAGTTTGCCTTTCCAAGAGCTAGAGAGCCACCACAGACCCAGGTCTTACATCAATGTATACATCTCATCTTTCACAGCAACACAAACGGCAAATACAAACACACCAGGCTTGTTCACTACAAAAAATGCTGTTCTTACTTGAGTTTTTGTCTTGTTTCTAGTCAAAATATCTTAAAGTTCTTAAATCAAGAAGCATTTTCTTGACAAGTAAAAATTATTTTCTTGTTTTCACGAAAAATAAGTCAAAATTAAGTGAGTTTTTCCTTAAACCAAGCAAAATAATCTGCCAATGGGGTAAGCAAAATAATCTTATTTGTATAATTTGTATAGACGGAGATTACAGTCGAGCTGCTATTAGCTCGATTAGCTGCTATTTCAAAAATGGCGGTCACAGGTGTCTTGTTGGTCACAGTAACCCCGCCCCCAGCCCCTGACGCAAGCGGTTCTTCTAGACCAGCAATGTTTTGGTGCTACTTACGAACCACTTATCCTGGTTCAGAGCTGGTGCTTTGGGTGTCGAAAGACAAAGAACTGATTTGAAACTAGGCTCTGGCTCTGAACCAGCACTCAAACTGCCTTGGTGGAAAAGGAGTATGTGTGTCGTTTATATTGGCTTAAGCTTTGTGGTCATTAGAATGACTGTAGCCACCTGTGTTCTTAAACAATGACTTCAATGATTTCATGGTTATGGTGAACGCCAATAAACCTTTAAACACAATGCGTTTTTTGCATTGCTGTCTTTTTCAACAATGATAAGCTGTACTTGACAGGCTGAATCAAATGATGGCAAGGTTTTTGGTAGAGCTATCCAAAACGGATGCATGCAAAGGTATTTGTGTCATCCAAAAAATATTTTCAATGTGGACCAGTGATTTAATGCTTATTTTAATATTGTGTGTTATGTGTCATGTGATGATAAAAATGTGAATATTTTTATTGTTTTTATTGTGTTAAAACTCATTGGTTTACTCAGTCACCTCAGATCTTTATTATAAGATAGGAGGAAAACTTTGATAGCTTTGGTACACAACATTTGGTACACTAAATGCAATGGTACAAAACATATTACAAATATGGAATCCTGCGTAGGTGAGCAGATTTAATTTTAAGAGGTTTGTCATCAAATGGCAGTCCAAAAGCCAGTGCCATATTGTACTGACAAATAGACTGTTTTAGCAAACTTATCTTAAAGAATGAAATCTGTATGACTAAAAGGAATAAAAACAAATTTACCCTGAGCATTTCTGTATTGTCACTGTATCCTATGTAACAGCTTTAACTGTAAAAAACAAATATGCAGTTGTTTAACCAGGGGCGGTGTCAAAACTGGTGTTTCCTCTGGTATAAAAATAGCATTTAAAAGAATACAGTATTTGAAGGTTATGTTTTTCTATTATATTTTCACTTGATCATCATTTCCTGTTATTATGGCCAGGAAAACTGGGTGTTGGGGTGGGGGGGTGAAGTTACTTTTTTAGACCATAGTTTTGACCTTGTGCCCAACATGTGTATCTCTTTATAGACTGTGGATGGCAAAAGCACCATTGAGGACAGTCCGCCAGTGAAAACAGGGCTGCGTTCAGCCCCGACAAAACGTTGCAAAACGTTTTTTAAATGGAAACGGTGGTGCGTTGAACACCCTGTTCTGATGACGCAAGAGTTGCAACTATGGCAGCTGAGAAGGCCATTCTGTGTTCTTTTTGAAGAATTTTCGGAGCCTGATTAAATTGGTATAAATACGTGTTTAATACTGCAAAATACGCTCGATGTTACAGTAAACTGCCCTTGCCATCCTGAATAAAAGAGAACATCCCAATGGAGTGAAGGGATTTGTGGAAACTTCTAATTATTGTGATACAACACTTAACTTGCATTTCAGCATAAAAAGACAAAGATTTCAGGTGAAGGATAATCCACTTCTTACCTCTGAGACTGTGTTGATCTATATTATTATTATTGTGAGTAAAATGATCAGCTTATCATTATTGCCGTTCACTGTTGTTGTGCTACGATATTGTAATATTTACCATTATATAATCAGAGGAGTATAGAAAAGTTTATTAAAGTGTCACTTCACAATACAACAGCAAAAATATATAAGTATTATATGTTAAATTAATACCCAATTGTGCGAGCTGTCTCTTTAACACCGCGTGGTATACATATTGCCGCTGATTGGGCTGACATTTCTGACACACCCACCAAACAAGAGAAAACATATCTCAAACCCGTTGCACACCGTTTCCAGGAAACATGTGGTTCAACCCAGAAACCGTAGCAAAACGTTGCGCACCGGTTTGAGCTTGAACGTGCCCCAGATCTCTGTATCTCTCCAGTTCACGGGTTACTCTTTCTTACGAAAGAAACTGGGAAGCTTTGGTTTGCAAGCCCAGATTCACAACCTGTGGACCTGACTGTAGCTGAATTACTTTATAGCTTGACAAACTCCAACACTTAATAAAACTAATGCACAGTAGCTTTGTACAATCTAAAATCGCTCTGTATGCGATGTGTACAGTAACGGGTGCCAGCCATTTTGCAGTGTTGTTCAAATTCTAAATAAACATTCCATATATAGTGCACTCTTTTGTATTCATAATCCGTAATGCTGCATTCACACGGAGCGTCTGCATTAATCCTTCTCATTTACTTGGGTGACGTTTCACATTGCTGAAATGAATTGTGGGTTCCGTTGCATCGCATCACTGGCATTGCTTGCAGCAGAAGATGAAAAATTTCAGCTTTTCAAGCGCCAACGCAGGCGTCAGCCAATCAGATCCCCTTTATGCAAATACCCTAGCACAGATGCTAGCCAGTTGTGTTCTTGCAACACTGGAAAATAGAGGAACATCAAAATGGAGGAAAAGCTTATCATTGCGATGGGTAATCACCCAGTTTTGCAGGCACCACATCAACTGACTACACAAGCAATCACTAGCGCAACCAAATCGGCATCCATTTTGTATTACAAACTAGCTGTCAAAAGCTGGCTTTTTTGTGTTGTGTTGCAGTCCAAGCTGAAAGTAATGTGACTGGCACCAAGCTTTAGACACGCCCTCCGTCGAGCATCGTCACCAACACCCCATGTGATTGCAGTGTACAAGTGACATAAAATTACAATTTAGTGGATGACTAGTTAACTAAAACTATTGAAAAATTGTTACTTGAAATGGGATGTGATCCTTAATGATATACTTTTGATATATATATTTTTAATCTGACTTAAAGCTGCAGTCCGTAACTTTTTTTGGTTAAAAATTATCCAAAATCAATTTTTGAGCAAGTACATAACCAGCCAGTGTTCAAAACTATCTCATTATCTTAGCTCGATTCACAACGGTAAGCTTGTAATAATGTTTTATAATAAGAGCGACATGGTGGATTTCCACGGGAAATTTGAGCATGCAGCAGTTCCTCTGTGCGTCATTACATCACATCCATAAACAGAAAGGAAGGAGTCCAGGCTAGTCGGTTTTATCACGTGAGGATGCAGCTGGTAGCGGATCATTTATAGCCTGTTCTCACAGCAGTTGAAATAATTAATCTTATCATTTTGATGGCGGATTGTAATCCAGAAAGATCCAAGTGACAACTGGAGATTCACCCGTAGTCAAAAAGCAAAAGACTTTGGACTGTTGAGTGGCTACAGAAATTGAAATCAACAGGTAACGCTAATATACACATAGTCATAGTAATGCTGATGTTGTTAACATTAACGATTTGAGAACAAAGTATAACAGTAATAATAATTTGCACGGTTTGGCATGATCCAAGCTAAGCGATCATTAGATTTAATCATCATTGGCATCGCGATTTATTGTAGGCCTAATGCCTTTTTCCTCAGTTGGTCAGAACAAAAGTGGCAGACATGTTACTTACTTGTTCAGATGATATTTTCCAGTGAAAATTCTTATATTGGTCATACTTTCTAGACGTAGAATCTGTGATTCTGAAGTACAGTATCCACACCGGTGCGGTGACTGACAGCAAACATTAGATTCATCCGCGCTGATGAGCTGTGCCGAGGCACAACGCACGTACAGATAACTGTTCTGCATATGACTGCAATTGCAGGTTTCAAACAGAGATGGCGACAAAGGAAAAATCGTGGACTGCAGCTTTAATTTAATCAAATTTAAACAATAAAATCTAACACTAACCTTTTTCTTTTACTCTCCGCAGGTAGATGACATGATGTACCTAAAAATTAAATTTGATCTTGAAAAGTTGACTGAAAAAATCTATTTTATACACTTCGATGTTCAACAAATCATGTTTGCTTTGTAAAGGTAGTCCTTGTGTGACTGACGGCATCTCTTGTTACAGTCCCAGGTGAAAAAAAAGTACACTTCTATAATGTACTTAAAGTGCTCTATTTTTGCGCACTAATTTTGTACTTAATATACTAAAAACTCTATCTCTGTATTTAAAAAATGTATTTAGATACCACTTGTAGTACACTATGGGTTCAAATGTACTATAAGTGGTATCTAAATAAATTTTTTAAACACAGAGATAGTATATTATTAGTATATTTTAGTTCATATTTCATGGTGTCTCAAAATAGCACATTTGAGTACACTTAGATGTTCTTAAGATTATTTTAAGAAGTACTAAAGTAGAATTTTAAGTATATTAAGTACAAAATTAGTGCGTGAAAATAGAGCACTTTAAGTATATTATAGAAATGTACTTTTTTTCACCTGGGGTGTGCTGTTGCTGTGGGAGGATCGGTGAAGTTGCTGCACTCCCACTTCAGGATTCAGATGGACTAGTTTCACTGGTTTCACTCCTTTTAGGAATCAATAGGCACTAGTGAAACCAGCAGAATTAGTATATAATCATAACTGATTAAAGACTAAAAACAACAGACCACCAAAGACTAATCAGACTGAAAGAGTGTACAATCAACACAACGCTGACCGCAGTATGCCGACTGCTACAACACAGCCGGATAAAGAACAGAGTGCTTTCACCTGTATCACTGATGAACATGGTAACAGAAAAACAGAAGAGGGTCAAGAAACTACTGTGAGTTCTTTTTAACAAAGTATTTTGTAAATCATTCATAGCTATATACAGAGAATACCTCCTTTAAACGTTTGTATGCCTCTTTTTTTTTTTTTTTAAAGAGGCCAATGTTTCTCTCTTTATTGCTCTTTCTGTGTCTACAGAATAAGGTGAGGCTTCCCCTTTCCAGAAAGCTGTGTTATGCAGTAGGAGGTGTACCATATCAGATGACCAACATTGCTATGGGTTTTTCTCTACAGATCTTTCTGTTGGATGTAGTGCAGGTAAGAATGATGTCAGCATTTTCTCACCTTTGGCTAAATTATAGTCCAAAGATTAATAATGATTTATATTGTCAAATTAATATTTATTGCAGAATATGACCTGCATGTTCTATTAACCTAATAGCACTATATCCTTCTGTTATGTTGATTGGATTGTGTAAGTGGCAAATGCCACAATGGCTAAAACAGTACCTAAAAAGCTAACTGGTTATTCATTCAAATTATTTAAAAAAAGCCAGTGCAGCCAAAGCCACATCAGTCAAAAAGAGAGGTCAATTCAGAGGCAAGTCAGTACATTTCGATGAAAGATTACAAAACCAACCTTTTCACGCTTCAATCCTTCAAAAATTAATAGGGCACTGATAAAATACACTGCTCAAAAAAATTAAAGGAACACTTTGAAAACATCAGATCTCAATGAGGAAAAATATCATGCTGGATATCTATACTGATATGGACTGGGTAATGTGTTAGGAACGAAAGGATGCCACATCGTTTGATGGAAATGAAAATGATCAACCTACAGAGGACTGAATACAAAGACACCCCGAAAAGTCAATTTTGCTGAAATTTCATTGCAGCAACTCAAAATGGTACTCAGTAGTTTGTATGGCCCCCACATGCTTGTATGCGTGCCTGACAACGTCGGGAATGCTCCTAATGAGACGACGGATGGTGTCCTGGGGTATTTGCACGGTTTGGCATGATCCAAGCTAAGCGATCATTAGATTTAATCATCATTGGCAGCGCCATTTATTGCAGGCCTAATGCCTTTTTCCTCAGTTGGTCAGAACAAAAGTGGCAGACATGTTACTTACTTGTTCAGATGATATTTTCCAGTGAAAATTCTTATATTGGTCATACTTTCTAGATGTAGAATCTGTGATTCTGAAGTACAGTATCCACACTGGTGAGGTGATTGACAGCAAACATTAGATTGAACGTGCTGACGAGCTGTGCCGAGGCACAACGCACGTACAGATATCTATTCCGCATATAACTGCAATTGCAGTCGTTCAATCGTTTGATGGAAATGAAATGAAAATGAAGACACCCCGAAAAGTCCATTTTGCTGAAATTTCATTGCAGCAACTCAAAATGGTACTCAGTAGTTTGTATGACCCCCATGTGCTTGTATGCGTGCCTGACAACGTCGGGAATGCTCCTAATGAGACGACGGATGGTGTCCTGGGGTATTTCCTCCCAGATCTGGACCAGGGCATCACTGAGCTCCTGGACAGTCTGAGGTGCAACCTGGCGGCATCGGATGGACCGAAACATAATGTCCCAGAGGTGTTCTATTGGATTTAGATCAGGCGAGCGTGGGGGCCATTCAATTGTATCAATTCCTTCATCCTCCAGGAACTGCCTGCATACTCTCGCCACAGGAGGCCGGGCATTGTCGTGCACCAGGAGGGACCCAGGACCCACTGCACCAGCGTAGGGTCTGACAATGAATCCAAGGATTTCATCCCAATACCTAATGGCAGTCAGGGTGCCACTTTCTAGCCTGTAGAGGTCTGTGCGTCCCTCCATGGATATTCCTCGCCAGATCATCAGCAGCATAACATTCTCCACGACTTCTCCAGACCCTTTCTCGTCTGTCACGTGCTAAGGGTGAACCTGCTCTCGTCTGAAAAGCACAGGACGCCAGTGGCGGACCTGCCAATTCTGGTGTTCAATGCCAAATGTCAATCGAGCTCCACTGTGCCGGGCAGTGAGCACAGGGCCCACTAGAGGACATCGGGCTCTCAGGCCACCCTCATGAAGTCTGTTTCTGGTTGTTTGGTCAGAGACATTCACACCAGTGGCCTGCTGGAGGTCATTTTGTAGGGCTCTGGCAGTGCTCATCCTGTTCCTCCTTGCAGAAAGGAGCAGATACCGGTCCTGCTGATGGGTTAAGGACCTTCTACGGCCCTGTCCAGCTCTCCAGAGTAACTGCCTGTCTCCTGGAATCTCCACCATGCTCTTGAGACTGTCCTGGGAGACACAGCAAACCTTGCAAACCTTGCATGATGCCCAGGATGCCCAAGAGGCGGTTCAAAGATGGCCGCCGAGTGAAATGACTTGTCTTAAAGGGACTTTGGTTCACATCATCTAAACCAGGGGTGTCAAACATACGGCCCACAAAGGTGTCCAATCCAGCCCGCGGGATGAATTAAACTATAATAAAAAATAAAAAAATAGGGCTCTGGCAGTGCTCATCCTGTTCCTCCTTGCAGAAAGGAGCAGATACCGGTCCTGCTGATGGGTTAAGGACTTTCTACGGCTCTGTCCAGTGCTTATAGAGTAACTGCCTGTCTCCTGGAATCTCCTCCATGCTCTTGAGACTGTGTTGGGAGACACAGCAAACCTTCTAGCAATGGCACGTATCGATGCGCCATCCCGGAGTAGTTGGACTGCCTGTGCAACCTCTGTAGGGTTCAGGTATCGCCTCCAGGAGCGGCCTCCACCTGTAAAACCATTCCTGTTTTGGGGGTCGTCTCATTGTTGCCCATCTAGTGCACCTGTTGTTAATTTTATTAACACCAAAGCAGCTGAAACTGATTAACAACCCCCTCTGCTACTTAACTGACCAGATCAATATCCCAGGAGTTTAACTGACTTGATGCTATTCTCTGATGTTCCTTAATTTTTTTGAGCAGTGTATTTGTTATAATATAATGAACTTATTTTGCTTTCAAGAAATGAATGGCAATGAATGGAAATGAATTTTTTGAATGACAAAAATGGAGGAAAAACACTTACTGAGTTTCTTGAATAGAATCATTTAATCTCAGCAATCTTATCTCTGACATGGAAAATATGCACCCGTATTTACCCTTATTTTTCTCTGTTTTGCTCTTGTTTGGTGTTCAGATGGAGGCATTTTTTGTATCTTTGATTCTGTTCATCAGTCATGCCTGGGATGCCGTGACTGACCCACTCGTCGGCTATTTAGTGAGCAGGAGTAGGTGGACCCCGATTGGCAAGCTTCTCCCATGGTGGGTGGTAAGATAAGAGGGGGAGTTTGTGACATGAGTGGTACTGCATATTTTAATTAAATATTACCTATTTTAATATTAATGAATATTATTTGTAGTGATTTATGGTACTAAATTGTATCTATGGAATAGTAATGTTCCATTTAAAAATTCAAATGTACCTACTCAGACAGTACACTATTTCGGATGCAGAGACAGTTTTATCGAATCATAAGTCATCAATAGCGGTTCACTTTTGCAATTGCATTCATATTAGCAGCGAACTGTTCCGGAGTTCACATGGACCACCCTTTTTATGCAGATTCGGGTATGCTTCGCAGGTGTGCACCGGAGTACCGAAAACAGCGTTCACATCATCTAAACCAGGGGTGTCAAACATACGGCCCACAAAGGTGTCCAATCCAGCCCGCGGGATGAATTAAACTATAATAAAAAAAAAAAAAAGAGATGCAGTAGTCCACTGGTCATAAATCCAAACGTTTTTTAGTTTTATTTTGGTCAATCTTTATTCCGAGCTTGCAAACAAAGTGCTTTGTAATAATTTCCCTAACTTTTAATTTGTGTGGAAATATTTACGAGGTCTGTAAACAGGACGTTAACACAGGCACACGCTGAATACGGACACAAAGAAGAGAACAGACGTGCCAGCAGAGAAAATACTCTACCATGCACAAGCTCACTGTTCATGAAAAATAGGAAGAAAAATATAAATATTAAATTGGGGTTGATATGAATGTATCTCTGAAGGGAACTGTCTTCAGAAATGTTTTGGTGGCTTTTCCTCTTATCTCCTTATAAAGTAGTAGCCTATTTATCAACGCAGCACTGTTTTGTGTATAGCAGTAACCATGTAAACGCTATATCACTGCTGTTCCATAAGCGCCACCTACTGTCAGAGAGTGAATTTGCATTTTCATTCAGTCCATCTGCTGATTTTGTTTTCTGCAAGTGTCTTATGTAGAATTATTTCACAAAGCTAAAGTCAAACCATGATGTTTTTGCTGTTAATCTTGAAATTATACAATCATTTGAACTAAAACTGCTCATGCTCATGTGCATAACATCTTTGTTGGGATTGTGAAAAAAAATGCAGTGTTTGCCTCTAATATCAAAGAGCTACACATATTTTTTGAACAAATAAATTTGCCTTAAAAAAATCTGCAACTATTATCAGAACTGGCCAATTTACTTCTAAAAAAATTGGAATTGGCCATGAAAAATCAAAATAGGTGCATCACTAATAATAAAAAAAAAAAAATGCATTATTTTAAAAATCTAATAGTTTTTTCGCTGTAAAAACAAATGCAGTTTTAAAGAGCAGTGTACTTGTTTAGTGTAGTTTTCTTGCAAATGAATTTGTTGTTTATATGGTTAATATTAATGCAACTATCAGCGCACTAAGGATTTTTTTGTTTGTTTTTTGTTTTTAATTAATTAATTCGGCCCGCATATGGTTATTTTTTTCCAATCCGGCCCTCAACCTAAAATGAGTTTGACACCCCTGAACTAAACGAACCAAACTCTGACGTCAATTGAGCCCGGGTGCATACCAAAAGTGTTAGTGGAAAAACATCCCATGTCACCTAACAGAGGTTTACCCTACTGTAGTTTACTTCTGTGTTCCATATGTGAAAAGAGTCCATTTAGAACTTTACTAAACAAATAAATTACTGAATCATTCATGTAAATGCACTAACAACAATAGCTTGACATTTATGCTTTTAAACCCTCTCGCCTGCTTTCCTGATAGGCTTCCAGTGTAAGTGCACTACTGTACGTGCATTTCCTGTTTGTTTTTACACTGAAGTATGAGTCATAATTATTGTCTATGGTAATGGACAGTATTCAGTACAGATGTTGTTCATAGACTCTTCTAATAAAGTGTTGAGAATGGAATGGTTGTAAAGAGGCACCTTTTTTCCCTAAACTAAATTATATTTATGGAATAGTAATGTTACATTTATTACCAGTTAACCACTTTTTGAGCATAGACCTGAAAATCAAATTTCCAAACTGTTGTAAATCTTGAACGAAGTTTTCTTTCTCACCAGCCACTGTGGAAAGAGGTTTTCCAAAGTTACTAGCCACTCAGCATTTTCACTGGCCACAATTTTGACTTTGATAGCATGGGGGAAAACTGCCATATAGATATTTTTAATATTATCTCATAATTTGGCACCAGGTATATTAAGGCTGCTGTCATTTTAAGACTTGACACATGGACCCATTATACCGTTACACATGCGCCTTCTGGTAACACTTTAGTATGTGGAACAATTCTCACATTTAACTAGTTGCTTATTAGCTTGCATATTGGCTGTTAATTAGTACTTATAAAGCACATATTAATGCCTTATTCTGCATGACTGTTACAGGTAGCTGGTGTAGAGATGAGGCAGATACGGATTTCCACAAATATAGATACTACTTTAATAAACACAGGCAGGAAACACCAAACATACACTTTAACACAACAGAGAACGGACGAGGAGTGAAGGGAGTGAGTGCAATATAAAGGCAGTGAGGATAATCAAGTCCAGGTGCGGGTGATGAGTGATGATGGGGAGAAGACGAGGGAAGTGAGTGCAGGTGTGGAGAACAGGAGGATGCTGGGAATTGAAGTCCAGGGAGACAGGGGATCTGTGACATTACCCCCCCCTCCCGGTAGGCGCGTCCTTGCGCTGTAGATGGAACAACCGGGAGGGGGTTGGGCGCCCTGGAGACCTCATGCCGGAGCAGGGGGAGGAGTAGACTGGAGTGGAGGTCTCCAGGGCGGGTCCAAGAACCATGGCGGGTCAGGTGCAGCAGGCAGCCATGGCGGGTCAGGTGCAGCGGGCAGCCATGGCGGGTCAGGTGCAGCGGGCTGCCGAAAAGGCATGGAGTCCAGGCGATGCTGAAGGTCCGGCGGACCATGGCGACACCGGCGGCTCTGCCGACCGAGGCGTAGACGGGGCTCCAGAAGGACGCAGTGGAAGCAGGACGACAGACAACAAAGGGAGAACAGGAGGGAGTGAAGAAGCCGACAGAACTGAGGGACGGAGTGAATACGGAGGAGTGAAGTCCAGAGGTGAGGGTAGGCTGATGAGTGACCAATGTTCGACCGGAGGAAGGATGGAGACTGGTGAAACTGGTGGACTGATGGGCCACGGTGGAGACGAGGGAGGTTGGAGCCAAGGTGGAGGTAATGGGACAGAGGGCCGAGGTGGAGTACTGGACGAAGAGGCTTGAGGTGGAGGTGCCGTGTGGAGACAAATGGGAGGAGGTGGGAGAGGGAGGCAGGGAGGGAACACAGTTCTTGGGCTGGAGACCAGCGGGGAAACACAAAGTTCAACTGAGGTTCTGGCTCAGAGGCAGAGACTGGAGATGCTGGCTCGGCGGCTGAGACTGGAGATGCTGGCTCGGCGGCTGAGACTGGAGATGCTGGCTCGGCGGCTGAGACTGGAGATGCTGGCTCGGCGGCTGAGACTGGAGATGCTGGCTCGGCGGCTGAGACTGGAGATGCTGGCTCGGCGGCTGAGACTGGCGCTGCTTGCTCGGCGGAGACTGGCGCTGCTTGCTCGGCGGAGACTGGAGATAATAGCTCGGCGGAGACTGGAGATAATAGCTCGGCGGCTGGAGCAGGGGGCCAGTCCATTCCCTCAAATACAATTAAAATTCCCGTAGGAACGGGAGCGGGCTCGGCAGAGACTGGAGAGAGCTCAGCGTAGACTGGAGAGGGCTCAGCGGAGACTGGAGAGGGCTCAGCGGAGACTGGAGATAATAGCTCGGCAGCTGGAGCAGGGGGCCAGTCCATTCCCTCAAATACAATTAAAATTCCCGTAGGAACGGGAGCGGGCTCGGCAGAGACTGGAGAGGGCTCAGCGGAGACTGGAGAGGGCACAGCGGAGACTGGAGAGGGCTTTCTTTTCTTCCTCCGCCTTCTGGACCCAGCAGAGGAGTGTGGGTCCAGCATGGGACAGGCAGGGAGTTCGCTGGAGGGGTATGCGGAGGAAGACGGAGGCTGACTGACTGGCCCGGCCAACCGTGTTTCTGGATGGACTGGAGACAAACACTCATCCTGAACCTTATCAACGAGGAATTTGGAGCCATTTAACCACAAAATTAAATTGATAGTTTTGCTTAAGGAGAAACAATAATCAGGTTCATCAAAACGGATAGTGTCGTCATCCAGTCCATCCAGAAACAGGGAGATTAAACAAGCATCAGGCCAGTCAGACAGAAAAGCGAGCTCAACGAACTCCTCCACATACCTCTCCAGCGAACGACCAACCTGCAGGAGCCCGATGAGGCGATCGCCGGTTGACAGAGGAGTGGGAGGCGTTGGAGGAGCAGGAGCCAGGGAGCAGAGGAAAGTCTCCATTCCTTTGTGGAAATCCAGCGTTTTGGGTCCGTTCTTCTGTTACAGGTAGCTGGTGTAGAGATGAGGCAGATACGGATTTCCACAAATATAGATACTACTTTAATAAACACAGGCAGGAAACACCAAACATACACTTTAACACAACAGAGAATGGACGAGGAGTGAAGGGAGTGAGTGCAATATAAAGGCAGTGAGGATAATCAAGTCCAGGTGCGGGTGATGAGTGATGATGGGGAGAAGACGAGGGAAGTGAGTGCAGGTGTGGAGAACAGGAGGATGCTGGGAATTGAAGTCCAGGGAGACAGGGGATCTGTGACAATGACCATATTCTACATCCCTAAATCCTACCCCATACCTAAACTTAACAACTACCTTACTAACTATTAATAAGCAGTAAATTAAGAGTTTGAGGCAAAAGTCATAGTTAATAGTGAATGTGTTACCCGCTTTCTTTCTCAACTATTTACATTTCACTTAAAACATAACTGACTGTGTTTACGTGAATACTCACCAAGACCAGCATTTTCACATTATTTTGTGTGTAATTTGACTGTTTAAGCACAATAAAAAGAAGAGAGGCGGATTTATGTGAACACACTTTGGGTATAAGCAAAAAATCTGTGTGAATGATTACAATGATGTGCAATACGCACAATCCCACGCTGAAATTTAAGCCCTGTAACACCAATAATATTCATCCAAAGCAAATGAAACGAGTGAGTGAAGGGAGTTGGGTTTGTGTGTCAACTCTGTCAGAGATGAGAGTGAGAAAGAGCAGCAGGTATTGTGTATCTATTCTGCAGAAAATGAGTATTGAAAGCATTTCAGATTTTTCAGTATCGAAAAATCTATATTTTTGACAACACTACAGTGCACTTAGCTTTTCAAAAAGGCATCTGAAATATTAAACTAACAAATGAAAAATGTATACATTATATATAAAATTCAATCCACCAAAGTGGCTAGCAGGAGTGACTGTGTTACACGCCACAGCTGAAATCCACCCGCATTTGGTGGGTGTTAATGTCAAGCCCTGCATACTACCCATATTCATACTATGAAGTAAGTTCATATTCAAATGTAGTACCTACTCAGACAGTACACGATTTCGGATGCAGAGACAGTTTTATCAAATCATAAGTCATCAATAGCGGCAGTGGCGCCTGCAGCTGTATGGCTGTACGCACTGTGTGTACCATGAGAGGGCGCTAAATAATGCCGTTTTTATTTTTACATAATTTTTAAATTGATTATTAAAATCTATCTGCATACACTCAAGACATATTAAAAAGCAAGAGAGAATGAAAAAAAATAAAGGTGTGCGTTTGTGTCTTGTAAAGTCAAATGTGTGTATGTGCATGCATGGTTGGGAGTAGGGATATGAGTGAAAAGAAATCTGATTGGTTAATTTAGTTTCGTCGCTTTTTTCACACATGAAAATGACATTACATATAGTTAATGTTTAAAAGCAGGCTTAAAATGAGTAAACGCTCTCTAAAACAACTAAATTAGTTTGAAACATTTGCAAAAAAGGCCTAAAACTATTGAGTAAGGATGGAGAAATAAAATAATAATAAAAAAGTGTTGAAGACATCTTGTGGCAGGTAAAATTTACAAAAGCCATAAACCTGAGTGTGCAGCTACAGTCTATGGTGCAGCTCGGGTGTGTCTCATACGTCCTGAAAAGTGAAGCTGCGGGCTCTTTGATCGCCCCCTGGAGGCTGGATGCAGTACAGGTCATAAACCCCGCCCTCTCAATGCAGTCGAATGAGACTTCAGTGAAAACTTCTGTAATAATAAATTATAAATTCTGTTTCAAATAAAACTTTCTGAAAGATGGTTTTGGTCATTTAAGGTAGTTGTTATCACGCTGATATATATTCAATTGTTCGTTTTTGTGATAATTTAGATTTTAGCTAGCAATTTGATGCTATAAAAACGGGGCGTGTCGTCATGATTCGCAGTTGATTGACAGCTTGTCTGAGGACCGTCAGAGCTTCGAGGGGAGATTGAAGATGTATAACTAACTATTAATTTTCGATTTCTTTGTTATTTAACACCAACAAAATGAGCAGTTCAGCAGTAAACTGTCCTAACCGACCTACAGGATCTGACGGATCACTGAACTTTTTTCTGTAACATTAAATGTGGGCTTCATAAGCCAATTAATAAATGTTATTAGTTAAGATAACACACTGTTAACCATGTCGGGAAAAAGCAGGTGATCGTTATCTGGCAATTACTTATTATTTTTATGGGTATAAAATAATTAGCAGGACAAAACTAATGATAGCTTACTCTAATTACAGCAATCGATCTCCTGTAACGTTAGTTGAACTTGAATTAAAATGGCAGGACCGTTTCTGACGATTTAGAGTTGTTTCTAGTGGCATATTATATTGAGTTTATCTACTGAATTTGCTGTTTCAAAAATATTATAAAACAGAAACAGAATAAACAGAATAGCCTATTAGTTTATAGGTAGAATTTTACATTGTGTATAATTTTTATAGTCTAATTAAAATACATGAATGATGACGCAGTCGTCTGGGCGGAAGTTTGATACCGCGACTCCGCCTCCGGGCTCCACTCACGATTCCTTCTGCGCATGCCCAGGCTCCAAACTTTTTTTTTTTTGACGTATTGCGTAACGTGTCAGCGCCCATTCGTCGGCCCATTTTGGCTTCAGTTCATTACAATGGAAGGAAGTGGCATCGCGGCGTCCATCTTTTTTTACAGTCTATGGTGAAGCTCCATAAAATACTGACAACGCTAAATGTGTTTACTTTTCTGATAATATAATTCACATATTAAAGTGTGAATTAAATGTGAATTAAAGTGTAAATTAAATGTAACAACAAAAACAATAATTATAATAATACTAATAATACCTACTGATTTGTTTGAGGCAAGTAAACTGTGCTGTTATTTTATTGTTTTTATACTATTTATATGACCGAACATATGATAATGTAATATAGTCTACAGGCTTATATATTTAAAATGTTAGGAATGGACTTGAACTGAACTTCCATATACCCGTAGAGTAGTGGTCTGGGTTCAAACATTCCATCACGCAAAGTGAAGCATTCACGTGACTGGAAAAAAAGTGAGGCTTCGTTTTTCGTTAATCACGTTTCTCTAAAAACAATGCACATTTTGGAACAAAGCCGCTCAGAGATAGCGTAAAATTCCCTTTTTATTCACAATTTGTACAGTGTCCCAACTTTTTTTGAATCAGGTTTGTAAATTACTGAATCATTCATGTAAATGCAAAAATAAAAAATAGCTTGACATTTATGTTTTTAAACCCTCTCGTCTGCTTTCCTGATTAGGCTTCCAGTGTAAGTGCACTACTGTACGTGCATTTCCTGTTTGTTTTTACACTGAAGTATGAGTCATAATTATTGTCTATGATAATGGACAGTATTCAGTACAGATGTTGTTCATAGACTCTTCTAATAAAGTGTTGAGAATGGAATGGTTGTAAAGGGCATAAGTTTCCAGCACATGCAAGAACTGAGAAAAGTGGTTTATGAGGCAGCTTTACCCTGCTTGATATTACTCATCTGCTTCTTCCTGTCTCAGGGCAGTGCTGTCAATGCCGTTGGCCATTCTCGCTTACATCTTCCTGTGGTTCATACCCCACAATGCAGTGAGCTCAGCGTTCAGAGTGCCCTGGTACCTAACCGTCAGCTGTCTTTTTGAGACCTTCATGAGTGTATGACTTCATTCCTTATTCTATCAATCACTAACATATGCCCTGTCCTTTCCCCCATGTGATGATTAATGGCTCAGAAAAAGCTTTTTATGTAATAGGCAAATTAGCCGACTTCCATTAGCAACACTCTTGTGTTCATGATTGAGGTCAAGTGGCTGTTACATCACTCAGCTACCCCCGCATGTCGTTCATGTGCTTTGCTACTTCCTGACGTCTTCAAAGTGAACATTATGCTTCCTGCAGTGCTACAGTGTTCCATATACATCCCTCAACATGTTTCTGGGAGGAGATCAACAAGACAGAGACTCTGCCACAGCTTACAGTGAGAACATTTCAAACACTCACACTGTATGTCAGCATTCAAAAAAATCTAATTCTGTTATCAATTACTCACTCAGTGTTGTTTCAAACTTCAAACTTGTTTTTCCATGGGACACAAAAGGAGACATTCTTAAGAAATGTTATGGAAAAGAGGGCATTCTTCACAAATTCATATTTTGTGTTCCACGGAAGTCAAAGAAACTCATACAGGTTGAAACAACATGAGGGTGTGTTTTCCTTTTTTACTATTTGATCAAATGTTTGTTGTGCTATGCATTATTACGTGTCTTAGAATATTGCGCTACTAGCTTAGCAACATGCTAATGTTAAACTTTGTTGCAATTTTGTTTTTGTTTAATTTAAATAAAGCTGAAATAAAATAAAAACTCAACTTAGATGTCGCCAACTAAATTAAATAAAGTGAAACTAAACTAAAATAAATAATTTGTTAATAAAACAACAAATTAAAATGAAAACTGAAAATGTAAAAAATAAAAGATCATTCAAAATATCAATAAATACTATATAATTTTATATAAATACAACAAAATGAAAAAGTTTATTTTATGCATTAAAATGCATAAATAGTAATGCATTAAACAGTAAAGACATTTATAATGTTTTAAAAGATTTACATTTCAAATAAATGCTATTTTTTTTAACTTTCCATTGAACAAAAAAAAAAACAAAATCAGGGTTTCCACAAAAATATTAAGGAGCACAACTGTTTTCATCATTGATAATCAAAAATGTTTCTTGAGCAGCAAATCATCATATTAGAATGATTTCTGAAGGATCATGTGACACTGAAGACTGGAGTAAATTAATGATGCTGAAAATTCAGCTTTGATCACAGGAATAAATTACATTGTTTTAATATATTCAAATGGAAAACAGTTGTTTTAAATTGTAAAAAATATTTCACAAAATTACTGTTTTTATTGTATTTTAAATCAAATAAATGCAGTCTTGGTGAGCATAAGACACTTCTTTCAAATGCAGTAACAGTAACACTATGTGTGGCACAAAGTTGCGACCTACATAGATCATAATCAGCCACTTACAATGTTCCATTTTGGTTAGAATGCTGCCTTATAAGGCAGCTGCCCATTTAGGCAGTAGGCAGCTCACTAAGTTTTGGAACAGGGCCATTATAACCTATTATTACACTGCCAAGACGGCCCTAATTGGAAGCAGGATGTGTGTGATAGCATTTCACTGAGCAATAGTTGGTATTATCGGTGGCTGTATGGTTGCGTGAACATCTGTCTCACCCTCTTTCTGTCTCTCTATCAGGGATGAGTGTGGAGGCGTTAGCTATGCTGATGGCAGCTGTGATTCAGGGTCAGGTGCTGTGGGTGTATAACAAAGACAGAGATCAAGCCTGTCTGAACGTGGACCAAGTACCGGATCTCCCACACAGCACAGCGCTTCATGAAACTGTAACAATAACTCCTACACACCAATACCACACTATAAAATACTGTGTAGGGCAAATGTTCAGACGTTACTCAGGTGTTTTGCCATTTATAATTAGTGGTGTTTGCTAAGGAAAGCTTAGCTTGTAATACTGCTCATACTTAGGGATTTGAACAAAGCCATAAAAAGCATTTAACTTTGAGGTGTACTTTTTGGGTCTGATAATGTGTGGCAATTACACAATTACTTTTTAACAGAATTTCTATGGGTAAATTGCAGCCTCGGGGGACAGTTAGTCTATAGGACCATGTGAAAATACACATTCTGACTAACATGTAATCCAACTTTCAACTGTTGTAATCTAGCTAAAACATTGTTTGAAAACAGTTGTACAGTTTAGTGACGATCCCTCATGCTTTCAGTGGGGAGGTCTTATTAATGCCCCTGTAACTTGCATGAGTCTGTCTTACATATATGTCTGTGTGTTTCCCAACAGAGAAGTGCCTTCATGATATCAGCACTAGTCATAAGTGCACTCTTCTTTGTTTGTTGTATGGTGCTGTTCCTTGGGGTCAAAGAACAAAAAGGTGTGCCATACATTTGTGTACAAATTATTTTTTCAAAGAGAAAAGGTGTGGTCACAATAGACTTTGAGCACGTGAAATTTCTATGGACACTGCAATCGTCACAAAATGACGTCACATTCTGCAATGTAATTTTTAAAAACATTATTATTTAACATATATTACATCAAGAATGTAAAAATATGCAATCTACTCCACTTTACTGCAACACTGCAGATTTAAAGTTTGAATTCTTTGAATTCAGCTAAAAGGTCGCACTGTGGCATATCAATCTTCTATTGGTCTTCATGTGATACAAATTCGCAGGTCAGAGTTCACCAAACTTGAACTTTGGAATGCAGCGAAATGTGAAACTTATTCACTTGAGTTTGCGTTTCCAGTCTCCCGCATTTGTATGCATATTAATGTAAGTCAATGGAACGAAAAGTGTAGTGTGACTGCCCCTTAAAGGGACAGTTCACCCAAAAATGAAAATTATCCCATGATTTACTCATCCTCGAGCAATCCTAGGTGTATATGACTATATTCTTTCAGACGAACACAATCAGAGTTATATTGAAAATATCCTGGCTCTTCCAAGCTTTATAGTGGTAAAATATTGGTCCCCATTCACTACCATTATAAAGCTTGGAAGATCCAGGATATATTTATTAATATAACTCTGATTGTGTTTGTCTGAAAGAAGATAGTCATATACACCTAGGATAGCTTGAGGGTGAGTAAATCATGGGATAATTTTCGTTTTTGAGTGAACTATGCCTTTAATTTCAAAGATTTTTTTGTTTTGTTCTTTGGAATATTGTAAATATTCCATATTTTAAAGCATCAATCTGATGTATTTTGAGATGCTTTTTTTTGCCAACCTGGGGAGAGCTGGAGAAACTTAACTTCAGCCATGAGTCAAAAATTATTATGGCCTCCTTACTAAGTATTATGAAGGGGGATCGAGGGAATCTTTATTGGTGTCGATTTTCAGTCTCTTTTTAATGATAGGCTTTACGCATCTGTCAATCATCCCCACTTGCTATTTGGGGGAAGAACCTAGTGCTATGATTGGTCGAACTCTTCTTCTTTTGCTGTTGCTTGATTTGAGGACTGCGCGTGCACAGAGGCGTATCCGCTACGCAAATTGTGTACAGGTTGGCAGGTCTGCTTATTGATAGAACGGTGGACCACTTTACCTTCTGCCTTGTCAGTCCCCTCACCTCAAAATCTACCTCCTCAAAAACGGTAGCATTAGCTAATAATTTTCCACCGGAGCTTTAGCTAGCTGGCTAACGTTGCGTTCTCTCCTGCTGTGTTCAATGACTCAATTCATCAAGCTGTAGCTAACGTTAGCCAAGTCTATGTCAACACAGCTCCTGGGTAACTTAACTTAGATATGCTTTCAGCTTCTGATGGTGGTCTGCACTGGTGATGCAAGGCCCTTCGCGTTAATATTTCCATGCACTCGCGCTCCCTTCTGGCACGCGCACCTGTTCGCAGTTCACTGAATCGCAGTTCACAGTTCACTGAATCTCGCACTCCCTTCTGGCACGTGCACCTGTTCGTAGTTCACTGAATCGCAGTTCACTGAATCTTGCGCTCCCTTCTGGCATGCGCACCTGTTCGCAATTTACTGAATCGCAGTTCGCAGTTCACTGAATCTCGCACTCCCTTCTGGCACGCGCACCTGTTCGCAGTTCACTGAATCGCAGTTCACTGAATCTTGCGCTCCCTTCTGGCACGCGCACCTGTTCGCAGTTCACTGAATCGCAGTTCACTGAATCTTGCGCTCCCTTCTGGCACGCGCACCTGTTCGCAGTTCACTGAATATGAATACCCCCCCCCCAAAAAAAAAAATTCTCATCGAATCTACACGATTCACGTAGGTCACCTATTTTGGTTTCAAAACGGCGAATTTCGCCGAAAGGTGAGGGATTTTCATGTATGAGAAGCGCAGAGGATAGAGCAAAACAAAACAAAACACCGGTCATGAATTAGAAGTCTAAAATGAGAATTTTTAAAGAGAAATGTCAGAGGATTTTAATATAAGAGAAGAGGAGCTCGAGTTTGTTGCACAGCCCTATTTGTTTAATCCGCGAGAAGCGTATAAGCTTATGCTACTCCTACATCCTACGTCATTCATCGGGTCAGAGGTCACTCTTCATCCGGAACTTGACCAGTTATTATAGTTTGGAAAGTTATAAATGTGGATATTTTCTTATAAAAATGCATCGATTTGCTTTAGAAGGCCTTTATTAACCCCCTGGAGCCATGTGGATTACTTGATGGATGGATGCACTTTTTTGGGCTTCAAAATATTGGTCCCCATTCACTACCATTATAAAGCTTGGAAGATCCAGGATATATTTATTAATATAACTCAGATTGTGTTTGTCTGAAAGAAGATAGTCATATACACCTAGGATAGCTTGAGGGTGAGTAAATAATGGCATCATTTTCGTTTTTTGAGTGAACTATGCCTTTAATTTCAAAGATTTTTTTGTTTTATTCTGCCAGATTCCATGATCATATTATTGAGAATAAGGATTTGTTGAGTAACATTTAATAATGGTAACTTTATGGCAGACAGTTGTGAGCGAAACAATATGTGTTTGAACTGTAGTAATTTCAGTGTTTACGATTAAAATCCCACCAAACTAGCTCTTAACTCTATACCAGTTCAGTGTCAAATTTCATAGCTTTTGTAAAGATGTATTGTTGCATCTCGCTCTGGCTCCTGTAGGGCCTCAGAGTGATCACATGCACACTACATACCTGAATGCTTTGAAGAAGCTCATTGGCCATGTGTCATACCAGCGTCTGGTCCTCGGCTTCCTCTTCTCCACTTTAGCTTTTCAGGTAGGACCTTTAGGTAACATATAAAATACATGGAAAATCAGAACTACAAAAAAAAAAAAAAAAAGAAAGCATGTTGACAATCAATCGTGTCAACACAAATTGATTGAAATTGTATGTGATAAATAATAAAAACCTTCTGTATTGTATAAATCTTAATGTTTAATTTTAAGCTAGGAACTAATACATCAAATAACTTCCATTCTCATATGAGAGTACTCCATTAATGCTTGCTGAAATTTTCCAGATGTCTTTAGGGAACTTCACACTGTTTTGCACTCATGTTGCTGGTTTAGGAGCTCAGTTCCAGTATCTCGTGTTAGCTATACTGGTAAGTCTGAACATACAAATGCAGAATTAAAAGAATCGTACCAATGGAAGGATAATTTTAGCATGACCTTACATGGTTCATGAGATTTTTAACTCCTTGGATGTCCTATTGTGCGCACAGGTGGCTGCTACCATATCAGTGCCAATGTGGCAGATGACACTGGTGAAGCTGGGCAAGAAAACGGCACTTTTTATAGGTCTACCTGTAAGTTTCCTCTGATGCTGATGGTGAGGAGACCATACACAATGATTCTGGCTTTGTACCCAAGTGGTTGCAGTTCTGGACTAGTAGCTGGAACACAATGTGCATACCTTAGCTATCAATTTTGTTTCCACTGTAAAACAACTTCAGATTTTTATAGCAAATTATATGTCTTTGTCTGTGTTTCTCTATAGCTCCTCATACCAGCTCTGGTGGTCTTAGTTGCCATGTCAGAGAACTTTGCGGTGTACATGGTCATGTGTGTTTTGGTTGGAGCTAGTTTAGCTGCACTGTTCTTGTTACCATGGTGAGTAACAATAAGACCTAGATCTGTTCACTTCATGCTGTTCATGTTTGCTAATCAGGCCAGCGTTCTTCACCATGGAGAGTTTAGCACTCTACCAGCAAATCTTACTTTAATTGTATGCTGGACATTGCAATCACTTTTGCTTAATATCAATATTTTAAAGGGAAAATGTTCACTTGTTTATGTTGTCAAATGTCAGTTAAATTACTTTCAATCATTCATTGAACCCAATGGAGAGGTCATATAATTGGTGGAGTCTGCTAAGGCAAACATCTGTTACTTACTATTGCTCATACTCAGAGTTAAAGGGTTAGTTCACCCAAAAATAAAAATTCTGTCATTTATTACTCACCCTCATGCCATTCCATACCTGTAAGACCTTTGTTAATCTTCGGAACACAAATTAAGATATTTTTGTTGAAATCTGATGGCTCAGTGAGGCCTCCATAGCCAGCAATGACATTTCCTCTCTCAAGATCCATTAATGTACTAAAAACATATTTAAATCAGTTTTATAAAGCGACAAGAAAATTTTTGGTGTGCCAAAAAAAAACAAAAAAAACATGACTTATTGCCGATTTCAAAACACTGCTTCATGAAGCTTTGGAGCATAATGAATCAGAATGTCGAATCAGCTGTTCGGATTGCCAAAGTCACGTGATTTCAGCAGTTTGGCGGTTTGACACGCAACCCAAATCATGATTCGATACACTGATTCATTGTGCTCCGATGCTTCCTGAAGCAGTGTTTTGAAATCGGCCATCACTAAATAAGTCGTTATTTTGTTTTTTTGGCACCAAAAATATTCTTTTCGCTTTATAATATTAATATTGAACCACTGTACTCACATGAACTGGTTTAAATATGTTTTTAGTACCTTTATGGATCTTGAGAGAGGAAATGCCATTGCTCCCTATGCAGGCCTCACTGAGCCATCGGACTTCAACAAAAATATCTTAATTTGTGTTCCGAAGATTAACGAAGGTCTTATGGGTGTGGAACGGCATGAGGGTGAGTAATAAATTACATTATTTTCATTTTTGGGTGAACTAACCCTTTAACTCCTCTCACCTCTCCCATGACTTCCCGTCTGATTTTGCAACTGGTACTTTTACTGACTTTAACCCTCCAACCTCTGTTAGAGTCTTCACTGTTTGATAAAAAAACAATTATCTGCCCCCAACCCATATTACATAGCCTATTGGCGGTTGTGTGTTTTGCACATGAAAGCACCACTCAATAAATATCTAGTTTAAATGCCTAAAATGCTTTGTTTTGCTCAGGTCAATGCTGCCAGATGTAGTGGATGAGTTTGCTGTTCAGAACCCCTCCTGCAAAGGCCTGGAGCCCCTGTTTTATTCCTGTTCGAGGTTTTGCAACAAGCTTGGAGGAGGTCTGTCTGCTGGCATCTCCACTATGACACTGCAGTGAGTCAGCACTCGCTCTCTCCGAGCTAATGTAATGCCTGATTTAATGTGGCAGGACTGTCAGTTTTTAAAAATATTGTGGACTCTGGCCCTACGTTCAAGTACAATTGTTCACGCTCTATGTCCTGCAAGTTTTTAAATACTGTCAGGCAAGAATGTTTGAGCAAAAACAAAATCATGCTTATGTTTGCAGTAGTTCAGCCCTTTTTATGGAAGTCTGAAATGTTCACATTGAAATGTTTACACTGAGCAATGTGTTTTTCTGTTGAAGCTTCACAGGATATAAAGCAGGTGCATGTAGTCATGCGGATGGAGTCATCTTGGCACTGAAACTGCTTTTGGCCCCCATACCAATCACCTCTTTGCTGGTGGGTTTGGTGTTTTTCTATCTGTACCCAATCAATGAAGCATGTCAGAAGCAGATTCAACAAAATCTCGGACACACAAGGTAAGATGTACTAGTGTCAACCAATATCTATCCAGAATATTTAGCTAACTTTCCCATTAAAGGGTTGGTTTACCCAAAAATGAAAATTATCCCATGATTTATTCACCCTCAAGCCATCCTAGGTTTATTATCTTCTTTCAGATGAACACAATCAAAGATATATTTAAAAATATCCTGGCTCTTCCAAGCTTTATAATGGTACTTTTGTAAAAAAAAAAAATTAAAAATTAAAATAACTAGCTTCCTCCAGACAACCGAATGCATACTGCGCAAGTCGACTTGCGCCAAAAGAGTAACCCCTGACGCGATGTTGGAGTAGTGTAAGCTTAGACACCTCTCGCGGTTCAAACAAATAGGGCTGTGCAACAAAGTCAAGCTCCTCTTCTATTGAAATCATCTGACATTTCTCTTTAAAAATTCACATTTTAGACTTCTAATTCATGACTGATTTTGTTTTGCTATATCCTCTGCACTTCCACGTTCGTCATTGCGTCATGCATTGGATCAGAAGTTACTCTTCCGCCACAAATTGATGTGTACGGCCATCTGCCGAAAGCTAGTTATTTTAATTTATAAAGTTTTAAATATGGATATATTTCTTACAAAAGCCAATCGCTTTGGTTCAGAAGGCTTTATTAACCCCTGGAGCCATATGGATTATTTTTATGATGGATGGATGCATTTTTTTAGGCTTCAAAATTACTATTCAGTACCATAAAGCTTGGTAAACCTAGGATATTTTTAATATATCTCCGATTGTATTCATCTAAAAGAAGATAGTCATATACACCTAGAATGGCTTGAGGGTGAGTAAATGGGATAATTTTCATTTTGTGGTGAACTATCCCTTTAAGTTATGAAAACATTATTACTGAATGTTCTCTGAATGTTTAAAATGTCTAGTTTTTCAAAATGTCAATGTTTTTCTTGGTTATGCGGACATTAAGGAAACACTCCACTTTATCATTCTTCAAATATAATGAGAAAGTTACTTTTGAATGTTCTATAAACATTCTGAAACAAATATTAATATTTAAAGTGCCCCTGCTTATTTTGTTTTGGAGGTCTACGGTAGGTTTACATGCATCCAAGGTCAAAAAACAGTTTAATTTTTTCTAATTTCTCTTTCTTTTTGGAGACAATAACTTTATTTGTTGTGAACTTCATGCAAACACTGTGTGCATGAAAAGTAATATTTAAAAAAAGCATAATATGGGCATTTTAAAAAATGTTAGACAAGTTTTCAGCTAAAACATTTCAGAAAAAAATGCTCCATGAATGATGTAAAATGAACGTTTTTGTGCTAACGTTTTAAGAACATTATTAAAGAACTGGTAACTTTGAACGAACATTCTATTAACATTCCTGGAAGAACGTTTGTTCATAACTTTGAGAGAACCTTGCCAGAACGTTCTGAGAACGTTCCCTAATAGCTGAGTAAATCTGATAAGATTTATGAATGTTTTCTCTGTGATAATTGTTTTCTTTTGCTTTTCTAGGTCTAACAGTGCCACACTTCCCAATTTAGAAGAGGAAAGGTTTCCCATAAGTCAACAAATCTATGAGCCCAGTCAGAGTTTCATCTTCAAATCAAAGCCTAGAATAACATCTCATCTTAATGCAAACAAATCTGTCTCTCAAGCAAAAAATTCGACAGAATCATCTCCTCAAAAACACTGCAACACAAGTGATGATTTACATGAGAGTTTCAAGTCAGCAAGCCAGTTTCATAAATCTAGAGCTTACCCAACATCATCACAACAACATAATTCAAGTGTGAAACGTCTTGAATCAAAGTTGAGTGAAACTCAAGCCACACATCAACTTGCACTGAAGTTTCAAGACATTCCAGATGACAGGTCAAAAGTTACATGGGTGTAGACAAAGAGTATAGAAGCCAATATAGTCAGTATAAGTTCTTTGGTGTAGATGAGTAAACATAGGCGGCTTAGCAAACATTCCTGTATGAATCTAATCTCCCTAAATAAACATTTATTTCTGTTCGTTGGCCTCCTCTTTTATTCATAATTTGTTGATGAATTTGTTCTGTATTAAAATTTTGCAATTCAAAAACAGATGTTGTTCTGAATATCAGCATAGCTGTGATTCGCTGCATGAGTGCAATGCTGATATTACTACAAATAGCAAATAAGTTAAGTAGCTTACATTGTACACAAAATGTCGCCACTTACGTTGTGTGTTGCAAACAAAGGCAAAGCAGAACCAAGTTGCTCTACGAGAAACAGAGTATAGAGTCTGGGAACGTGACGTCAGCAACGCATTGCATTCTGGGACTTTAGGTCACGGACAGTACAGTAGAGACTGGGAAATAGTGGAGGAAGATGTTAAAATTTATATTATACAGTTAAAAACATATTAGAATGGTGAACGCTGGCTGTGTTATAAACTATCTGCATGACCAGCGTGGAAAACGGATGTGAAATGGAGCGCCATTTTGTCCCATTTTCGGGACATTATAAAAAGCTTAACGTGGCGTAATGCTGGCGTAATGTAAGTAAACATCATACTAATAGCCCAGAATTTGAACGCAACGCGTTTAATTTCAAGTTAAACGTTCTCCTCCCATAGAAACTATATGTACAGCAAAGCAGATGAGCCCAGAATATGAATAGAACCCGTCTTATTACACGTTAAGTCACTGTCCATTAAGTGTGTTCTTTATGAGAGGAACATGCTTGTGTTAAATGTGTTGCGTTCATATTCTGGGCTCATCTGCTTTTCTGTAGTAAACACCAAACTAAAGCATACTAAGTTTTGTTTGTCTTAGTAAATTAAGCCACGTTAAGCATGCTATAATGTCCCTCATTTTCTGCCTTCCAGCTTAGAAACGACACAATGGTGAAAGTGAAACTTAATGAAAATAAACTTGACCAAAATGTGGCTTTGTCATTTGTATTTATTACAGATTCATAACTTCTGATCTGTTTGAATATGTACGTGCTCACGCCATTAATAATGTACGAAAACACGTTTAGAAATGTTATTTGTGAAATAGCTCGCGATCACTCTCCGTGTTCATAAAGCAACACATCTTTGATTCATTGTTAAGCTTCTCTCGGTAAGAAATCATGTATTTATTCCATTTAGGTCCAGTAAAACTTACTTGGTGTAGCGACTCCACAATATAATTCATTTCAGAGCTGCATTACAGATGGTCATGCTGTTATGTTATCCCTTAATGCTTTAACATGAAGAAATCAGGGCTATATGATGATATGCTGGCTGCGATCAATCTATATTGTGTTTATTATTTTATCTGGCAGATATATCGGTGCCACTTAGTTATTAAAAACTGCAATAGAGAAATCACTTTGGTCCTGTGTGTGGTCCGATAGAAGGCGTCAGTATGATTTCTATGTGTGTGTATATCGTGTCCTGGCCACACGACTGAGCGATCGAATGAACACAAGAGATTAAAATATTAGTCCATTTATTCTCAGCAAGTACAAGCAGCTCTTTAAAAAAATTAACGTAATTACAGTCGTTTTTTCATCTGGTGAGTTGTATTTATTGTCATTGTACGCTCCTGAGCGTGACCTAAAACATGGCGGCGACTACCCAGAATGCAACGCGCAGTGACGTGGTTTGCCAAGCTCTATAGACCTTATTTACCAGAGAAACAAGCGCGCCGCCATCTTTATAAAATTGTCTTTGAACTTCCGTTTCGCGGTAGCTCTGTACATTTCTATGGCATAGCTGTCAAAGAATAATTAGTTGGTTAAGTGGATTTACTTGTTGTAGAGTTAATGAAAGTTATCATGAGCATTGTTATGTTTAAAGCAGATGTCTTAACATATGTCAGTAGATCGGGAAGATTTTAAAACGAGCAGTTCATTCATAAATGTAATATCGCTGTGGAAATACAAACCGGAAGTCAAAAGACAACGAGCGCAACGCTGAAAAGGGGCGGGGCTACATAAGGTCTATAGTGGTTAGTGGAGTTCCTGAATGAATCAGTGTTCTGAACGAATCGGTTGAGTCAATTGGTTCAATGACTCACTCATATGGACAGTCAACGTATGTAACCTGAAAAAAACGTCACTGAAAATGCCTCACCACTAATGCAGACAGTTTGTCTGGAACACGCAAACTCATTTTATAGTTTAAAAAGCTGGAGGGAACCAGATGGGTTCTGTGATCTATACGATCCGTATTTCTTCTCATTAGGTGGCGATAATGAAGCGAAAAAAGCGATTAAAGTTATTTTGGGCGGGCGTGGCCTGTGTGTTGGGCGTGGCTTGGTGAACTGTGGGAGGAGTTGGATAAACATTTAAATTTTAAAATTAAATATCAGCACTGTTGTGTAATGAAAAATTATTTAGATGTATAATGAAAATACACATACAGCTGTAAATTTATTTAAATTTTATTCCACTTTAATTTTGTTGCCTTTCCCAAATAATTTCTGAACAGAACACAACTACCAAATTAATATTGTTGTTGTTGTATTAATATTGTACTCCTGATGATGTCATCCCATACGGAAAAAATGTATTTCATCTGGCCAAAATATATTTTAAATATATGTTGTAAACAGTGAAGTTCAATGAAATATATTTTTGAAACTGAAAATATATTTTGTTTAACCTTTATATACTTAAAATATATTTAAAAATATATTTCAGGGGCAAGAAAATATATTTCCAATCTTAGTCGACACTCGACAGTGCAAATGTAGGTGGAAAAATGCCTAGCGATCAAAACTACATTTTGTATCCATTAAATGTTAGAAGAATTTCATCATATTTTCCACATTGACCACTTTTGTTCATATATGATCATCCCAAAAAGTGCAGTGGCAGAAAAAAAAAAGACAAATTTACAGTCACTTGATCCCTGTACCCTTACATGACCTTCATTCATCTTCAGAACACAAATTAAGATATTTTTGATGAAATCCGATGGCTCAGTGAGGTCTGTATTCACAGCAATGACATTTCCTCTCTCAAGATCCATAAAGGTACTAAAAACATATTTAAATCAGTTCATGTGAGTACAGTGGTTCAATATTAATATTATAAAGCAGCGAGAATATTTTTGGTGCGCCAAAAAAACAAACTAAAGACTTTGCGAATCTGTTTCAAATATGTTTTTAGTACCTTTATGGATCTTGAGAGAGGAAGTATCATTGCTGGCTACGCAGGCCTCACATCAAAAATATCTTTATCTAATTTGTGTTCTGAAGATGAATGAAGGTCTTACTGGTGTGGAACGACATGAGGGTGAGTAATAAATGACATTATTTTCATTTTTGGGTGAACTAACACTTAAAAATGTTAATATCAGTTACCAACCGTGGTTTCCATGGCAATGCGAGGTTGATGGACGTCCAGAGGTAGAGCGCAGTTCGGTGTTTGTCCGCTGGGGGCGCTAGATGCTCGTGTGTGGCGCAGACAGGGGTTTTCTGCCCTCAATCTCAATTACTGAATTACTGAAGCGCATTTTGTGTGCAGAGCTTCAGGAGTCAAAACAAGCAGCCAGGATGGGAGTCGAAGTTGAAACCATTACACCTGGAGACGGTAAAATATATCACACATGGAATCACATCGACAATTCAAAAACCACAATACTTAAATATATCAAATGAACCGAATTTTAAATCGATTTATTCTGTCTGTTCTTGGCATCACGGGCGTTAGCCTGCTAGCTAACCACTAACCTCTTCCCACAGTATTTGACATGCATTTTTAATCGTTTTCTCTTCTTGTTTTGGATTTTTAGGAAGTACTTTCCCTAAAAAAGGACAGACTTGTGTCGTGCACTACGTGGGTAAGTTGATAAGTGATCGTGTTGATGAATCCCTGAAGGGTGTTAGCCAGCATTAGCTGATTAGCCGCATTGACACAATAGACACTTTCGCATCCGCGATCAGCTCGTCGAGGCTTTAAATGTGTAATATTTTAATTGGCCTTAATATTTACCACGTTTTGATGGTTCCTTTTACTCAAATCTCTTAAATGCGACTCTTTGACAGCGCCGGATTTAGAAACCGTGGCCTGTTTTGCGGATATACAGTGGCTTTATTGCCGTCATTTATGATGAGATAGGCTGTGTTGAAAAATAGCGGGCAGCCAGACAAATGTTTTTGAAGATTCGTCTTAACATCACATTCGAACTTTTTTTTTAACGCGCTTGTGATGTTCAGAATGTTTAGATTCGAATTTTCAGCAGCTGTGATGTTTAAAAACGCTGTAATTCGAATCCTCGGGCATGTGATTCTCATAATGCTTCGATTTAAACGCGCCCGTGATTATCAACAATATTTCGATTCGAACGACCTCATTAGATTCTTTTGATGAAGCCAAATTATTATAGTGAATAAATTGCATCCATAAAAGGCTTTCTGACGTATACATTTCAAATGAATCATGATTTGGGGTGTTGAACGTTTGTTGGTTAACGGATGTTTTCTTCGCATGATTCATATGTGGTGTTAAAAAAAAAAAAAAAAATCCTGTTTCTCTCAGGCTCCCTGACAGATGGACGCAAGTTCGACTCTTCCCGGGACAGGGGAAAGCCTTTCAAATTCAAAATTGGCAAACAGGAAGTGATCCGTGGTTGGGATGAGGGAGTAGCCCAGGTAAATGCACATTCTTCCTGTAATCCTCTGGGGAAAAATGGATATGATTTGCTATATAAATCTACCTGACCCATATTAAGATGTTCGGAACTGTCTGTTCATAAAGTAGGTCTGTGCCTAATTGGAAGATTTCCTCTTTTGCTTCTTCAGACAAATGCACACAAGCTGTCTGTTATGGTTTTGATAACCAAGACATGTCACTTCTCTAATATCCGTTTATTGTTTCATACTATACCTAATTTGGCAAAATGACCTTTTCCCCTTTGTAACAGATGAGTGTTGGGCAGCGTGCCAAGCTGACTTGCACTCCGGACTTTGCTTATGGAAGCAAGGGGCACCCGGGCATCATTCCTCCCAACGCCACTCTCGTATTTGATGTGGAGCTGATTGGCTTGGAATAAAGCCCCCACGTTTGGACTCAGGTTATTCCCTATTCATTCTTTCAGGGTATGTGCAAAGTTTTTCACATTCAGTTAATTTGTTAATACACTTTATGAATGCATCATGCATAAAAAAACACCTTGTAGATAGTTCATCCAGTTGCATGGATAGCGTTAATAACGAAGAGATAATCTTTAAAGGAGATTATTCTAGTCTCGGTCTTAACTGTCCTGTAGAGTTTATTTAACAGGCTCTTCGATTAAACCCTCGTAATCGTATTTATGGCCTTTGAGGACCATGGTTCAGTTGTTTAATAAACCTCTCTCTGTTTTCTTCCAGGTCAACCTTTTTAAGGAACATTGCTCCATGCATGTGATCCTCAAAAGGGGTAGTGTTAATAGCGATACCACTTAGCTTAGCTCTGTTTTGCATTTGTATATTTTGTTGACTTTTTCTTTTCTGCTTGACATAATCACTGGTATACTCAATCATTGGAAGTTCACTAAGACACAATTTTATTTTATTTTTTATTTTTTTCCCCCTCTCCTCTCTTTTTATATTTGATTTCTGTGTTGTAAACATGATCACAGCAACAGGGTTTTGGCTGAGCTGGTAATAAGTACTCTGGTGGGGAAATCTGGTTAAGTATAAAACAAACTACTTGAAAATAAATTGTTTATAAAAAGATCAAGCTGGTCTCTGATGTGTTAATTGGGAAACTTGTATGGTGTGTTTGCAGGTGCGTCATTATAATCATGTCATATGATGATAAATGGCAGGACATTTTGACAGTCATTTGGTCCCTATCTCTGATATTGTGTATTTTGTACTGGGTAGCCCCACCCACAGTGAAATCTCATTGGTCTACTCTAAATCCCACTCCACATAACTGTTAATTGTTCTGATTGCCTGTAATTGTTTGGTCACAGCATTCTGCTTTATTTGAGGACAGTCTAGTAGAGATGGGAGAAACAAAGCTTTTCGAAGCTTTGAATCAAATAAACCAATTGTCGCCAAATGATTCACTGTTTCGAAGCGTTCGAAACGCCACACACCGCCGGTCAAAAGTGTAAATGCAACAAACTCTCAGGACAAACATACATAAAACAGCTTTTAAAACCCAATTTCAAGTGTTTTATTGAAAGTATAATCTATCAAATCTGTGTAATATGTTATTTTATCAATTTTCAGGGCTTGTTTTGTTTGTTTTAAGGATGGCTCAGCTAAACAGGCAAATAAGAGACTATTAACTACTATTGTTCCTTTTAATTATACAAATGTCTCATTAAAATGCCTAAAAGTGCAAAAAAACAATAGACACTTGTTCAAGGGTTTACTGCTAGGGGGCGAATCTCAGTGAATCCACATGATTCATGGGTTCACAGAGATCACCCCCAGGGGTGAACCATTGAAATTTTAAAATGATTTGAAACAGTTAAGCCTTGTTTACTGAAATCACTTGACTTTGGCAGTTTGAAACACACTCCAAACCATTGATTCGAAACAAAAGATTTGTAAAGGTTTCGAAGCTTCATGAAGCAGTGTTTCGTAAGCACCCATCACTACAGTCTAGGACCATGCAAATTAAAAAAAAGTCATCAGCACAACAGAAGCCATGTCATTTTAATGAAACACTTTTATTTTCAAGGTGCAATTGAACCAAACAATCAAAATTTACAATTAGGGTTGAGTGCGGACAGGCTCTGTCTAAATACACAATCATACTTTGCAACATTGCTCTTCAAAATCAGCATGAGTTGTTATTCAAATGTCTACATGAAATATAATCTGTAAGTTTGCTGATAGTTAACTACTAGGAATTCTTGTGCTAACATGCATTCTAAGCCCTTACAATAATCTACTGGAATGCCATGATTGCCTGGTTTTGTTCTTTTGTTTTACTTCAAATAAACAAGACTTTGTTTTACAAATGCATGAAGTAATCTGAAATCTGGATGCATGCAATAGTTAGACCCATTGGGTTTAAAGCAATGCGTTGATCAAAAAATCTAAAAACAAGTCTTTTATGACAGTAAATGTACATCTTCACAACTACTGTTATGTTTATAACCTTAGTGTTTCTAATGAATGAATGTTTTGGCATGATTTTGACTAATTTTGCATCCTCTCTATTACTATTCACCTGAGTTCCACCTGAGACTGAGTTAAAAATAACTGAAAATCTACCACCCAAAGAACAGATTTATAAAGTCATCTTAGGCCATCACCTTCCATTGCTTTATCAATACAATTTGGCATTTTTAGCAAACAAGCTGAACTACTATTCAAATAATTCCATAAATATGCAACTGCACAGTAAAGCATTTTCAAAACTCCTTTTGCTCATATATGAAGAAGCACAGTTGTGCAACTGATAAAACATAACTTGAGTAGAAAAGTCTAGAATGACATCATATTGATCCACATAACACTCCACATTTAGGCATTTTCATGTGAAGTTTTAATTCTATGTAATGAGTGAAGCATATTTTTTAGAGATCCAAACAGTTTCTGGATACCTACCTGATGCTTCTTGTGTTAATATTTTATGAAATAAGATGGATTGACAATGGGTGCTTAGCAACAGATATGTAAAGGTTTAAAATTTGAAAGCCTAGCCCTGCTAATTGGTTTGAGCTATGGACTTTAAATTTCCTCTTTTCATGAGCACCCATGTCTATGTAACCTACCTAAAGTTACATGCATCTTTAAAGTAACAAGTTTTCCTGTGAATGGGCCTCATTCATGAAACTTGAGCAGAATTAATTAATTGCAATAGAACAGTTTACATAAGAATATTTCAAATTATTTACACATTCTTGTCTGACACCTAATGTCAGTGAGTAAATGTTATATCACTAAAATCCCATAGGGGGAATGTTGCAAATTTACTGAAACTGACCGTGACAGACCAAGGTCATTCATTCAGTAGTACAATTTTCCTTGGATGAACTGAATAAAAATAATTCTTAAGGCATTTAATTAAAATTTGTGCTTAAAAGGCCTAAACTTCTGTAGATTGTGTAGCTTGGACTGTTTGGTCATTGCTGTTTACAGCTACTTTTGACTGTGTACTGCCTGCTGAGTTTCAGCCAAGAAAGGGAGGAAATAAAGCAGATAAGAGAACCAGGGAAACAAATGGTGGAAAAGAGGAAAAGGGAAACAAATGGTGGAAATGAGCCTTGAAACTTGTGTCTGTGCAAATTAGGGCTACATTCCCTCGATCTTCGTCCCAAACAAGCATTTGAACCAAAGACATATTTAGGCCTCCTTGGTTCCAAGATATTACCAGCTGGGAGATCAAGGACAAAGAGTCCACACAAGGGGCCTCATTTATAAAATGTTGTGCAGAAACCGTCCTAAATTTGATCTTACAATCATTACTCAGATGTGCGTACGTGCAGTGTTGGGGTTAACGGATTACAAGTAACTTGAGTTACGTAATCAGATTACTTTTTTCAAGTAACTAGTAAAGTAACGCAATACTTTTTCAATTTACAACAAAATACCTGAGTTACTTTTTCTCAAATAAGTAATGCAAGTTACTTTGTTTTCACATTTATTGCTTGACCGCTCTCCTGTCACCATGTTAAGAGAAAAAGGGTAAGTACAGAGGTGTTGTGTGCACTACTATTGTAGTTCTAGACTAAATGTGAACATGCATTAACTCATCCTACTTTCATTCCTCAAAATGAATAAAAAAGGTGAAATGCAATCAGAATTTTACGTAAACCTGTAATAATTAACTGTATTCAATTACACAAATATACTTTATGTAATTAATTTCACTTTATTAACACAAGTCTTTGCTGCTGACCTTCAATGGTCCAATTCAACCATACTAATAAGCAAAAATTACATTATATTAGATTTAGAAATAAGAGTGTTGGAACTTCCTTCTCCTGTATCCTATTCTTCAATTCAGAATGGCAGCACAGCTGAAAGATTTGTTTGAGCTGCGCCCTCTACTGTACAGATGTGAATATGCTTTTCCTTCAGCCTGAGGCTTATTCATTTCAGTTTTGGAGTGAAACGGCCTTAACATTTGCAAAAATAGAACTTTTTAAAAAACAAACAAGCAAGCCCAGGTGAGAAAAAGTAACGCAAAAGTAATGTAACACATTACTTTTCATAAAAAGTAACTAAGTAATGCAATTAGTTGCTTTTTTAGGGAGTAATGCAATATTGTAATGCATTACTTTTAAAAGTAGCTTTCCCCAACACTGCGTACGTGAGATTCAGAGAACGAACGTACACACAGAAAACGAGCGTTCCGTTTTCAGATGTGAAATCTATAAATCGCAAATGATCTTGAACTTGCAGGCAGCTGAATGGTTTCAGTTCTGTGCCTTGTAAACGACACCAAATTAATGTCATTTACATATACAAGATCACCAATCATTGTCCAAATCCTTTCAGTTAGAATGGCGAGCTGCAAGAATAGCTTAGATCTCCAAAAACCTGCAGTACCTGCAGTACCCTGACTTGGCGCTAAGCACTTTTCCATGTCAAAGACCATTTTTACAAATATGAACATTTGGCTTTTAGCGTACACACACTCTAAGATCAAATCTGTATGTACGCATGCTTTATAAATGAGGCCCAAGATCCAGTTAAAAGTTTTTTGATGGTACTGTAATGCTAGGGTTATCAGATAGGTGTCGCTCTTCCTGTTCCCGAGGGGGCGCGACCACAGCCACTGCCAACCCGTCTAAGAGAGTGCAGCGCAACAGCACAGCAGCCGCGCAACAGGGACCCCATGTTGTACATGGGCATACCTTCATTCCGTGACCCTCGGCAAAGCCACGCCAATGTCGGAACTACGGGAACGGCCACCGCTATGAGGTCGATCAGGAAATAGCGGCTCCAGTGGTTCCTCTGAGGGGGAGCTGATTCTGCATCCTCCCCCACTCCATCTTCATCATTGACATTTACTACAGTTGTTTCCTGTGGTGGCAGCTCAAGAGGTGGCGATGCTCTGGGACAAGGTTGCTGAACCTGTGGCTTGGTCAACACTGTTGGTGTCGCTGTTGATGATGTAAATTCAACTGTGCTGTCTAGCGGCAAAGTTTCTGTGATGTAAGACATCTGAGCAGGTGAAGTAGTGGCCGAGGATGGCGAAAACAACTGTGGTTCAGCTAAAGTAACTTCTGGTGCGCAAGTTGCTGAAGTGATGACGCTCAATTCCTCTCCTCCACCCTCTTCGGAGATCCAGGTTATGGTGGGGCTGCAAGCCTGTGAGCGGTACCCTGGCCTGTCACTTACTTCGGATGCACTAGGGGGTGCTGTTGGCGGTGCTGGAGGAGGAGGAGGAGGCGGAGGAGGTGGTGCTTCCTCCTGTGGGAGGTGCAGAAACAGATGGTGGTGTGGGAGGTAGGCATGTGGACCACAGCTACAGTTGTTGTTAACAGCATGGCAGGATCGGCTAACGGGCAACACCGTCTCTCCGCTGCACAATCTCTCGCAGGTGGATGATCGCGACAAAGTGGAGCATAGCGTTGCGTGAGGGACTTGTTCAGACAGTAAAGCTGCCTCCAGAAGTAGATGAGTACGTCCGTCACCTCTCGGTAACGTCATTGCCCCTCTGTTGGCGGGAATGTAGCGATCCGAAAGTATGTTTCCATTGCGATCTGTAGCGCCAGGTGACGTATCACTGCTCAGCCTGGTGAAGGTGGCGCTGCGACTCATGGTGTGGGCTGGAGAGCAGCCACAAGACCTAGAAGCTCCAATTCGTTGGCCTATCCTACCGACACCTAGACCTTCAGACTTACAGTCCTGTTGATCTGCCTCGTGGACCCCCAGATTGGACCTAACTGTTTCAACAGCCTGCTGAAGCTGCTGGATCTCCTTCCGAGCTTTTTTTAGGGCCAGCTGGGCCTCTATGCGATGACATTCCTCCTCTATCCAGTCCTCCTGCATCCGAGTCAGCTGCATCCGTAACTCCTCGATCTCAGAGTCTCTGCCGTGGTACAAAAAACAAGGGCATAGAAATAAATCTAATGCTGCATCTGAAATCGCATACGGTTTAGTAGGCACTACATTTGGTTTGAAACTTACTTCGTGTCCATTATTTTACAGTCCTGTTCCCTATGAACATACTATGTACTTATTATAGTAATTACAATAACTGGGTAATAACGTACTAACCCTGAACCTACTCCTAAACCTAACCTTAACCCATCAGTGGTTCTCAACTGGTTTGGCCATCTACCCACATTTTGCCATGGTCATTAAGTTTCCACTGGGTAAAGACCCAGTTTTTTTTTTTTTTTTTTTAGGAATTTGACCTAATTCCTATATATATATCATATACTATACTGTATTAACAAAAACTAGTTTGGGATTGCTACATGTATGTGTATGTTAAGTATATATTTTTATTTCCATATATATGTCCTTTACGTACACGTACATTGTAGCAGTTCCAAACTAGTTTTTGTTAATAAAGTTATTAAGTTGGTATGAACCACCACAGTCATTTAAAAAATATACAAAATAACCCGAAGCGAAAATAAAGCGGAATTTTGGGATTATGGAAACAACAGATGGTACATATACAATACTAACATGAACTGTTATTGAAATATGGAAACTGCTTCTGATGTATCGAATGAACATCATACCTGCAATCCTTCCCAGCTAACACACAAAGATCCAGTTACGTAATTTATTGGACTTACTAACTGACAAAAGAACTTATGTTGCATGCTTGTAATTTATTTTGCACTTTATTTATTACAGCGTACACCACTTCATTTTGGCACCGACTGGATATGGCTGACAGGACAGGAAAAGTTTTCTGAGGAGAGACTTTTTATTTTGTAACAAATTATGAAAATAAAGTTAGAATAATAACACTGACCTATAGCCTGACAACATCTCATCTGACATCTATGGAGGCTCATTTCCGCCACAGAATAAAAAATAAAAAAGGTAATTGCGACTTTTTATCTCGCAATTTTGACTTTTTTTCTCAGAATTGCGTGATATAAAGTCGCAATTGCGAGTTATAAAGTTGGAATTGTGAGATATAAACTCAAAATTGTGAGTTATAATGTCAGAATTGTGAGATATAAATTCAAAATTGCCTTATAAAAGAATTGCGACATATAAACTAAAAATTGCGAGTAATTAAGTAAGAACTGTGAGATATAAACTCAAAATTGTGAGTAATAAAGTCAGAATTGCGAGATATAAACTCAAAATTGCGTTATAAAGTCAGAATTGTGAGATATAAACTCAAAATTGCGTTATAAAAGAATTGCGTCATATAAACTCAAAATTGCGAGTAATTAAGTCAGAACTGTGAGATATAAACTCAAAATCGCATTATAAAGTCAGAATTGTGCCATATAAACTCAAAATTCTGAGTAATAAAGTCAGAAATGCGAGATATAAACTCAAAATTGCGTGTTATAAAGTAAGAATTGCAAGTTATAAAGTCGCAATTGCGAGATATAGTCAGAATTTTGACATATAAACTCAAAATTGTGAGTAACAAAGTCAGAATTGCGAGATATAAACATGCAATTGCGAGTTATAAAGACAGAATTGTGAGTTATAAAGTCACAATTGTGAGTTATAAAGTCAAAATTGTGAGTTATAAAGTCAGAATTGTGAGTTATAAAGTCGCAATTGCGAGTTATAAAGTCAGAATTGTGACATATAAACTCAAAATTGCGTGTTATAAAGTAAGAATTGCAAGTTATAAAGTCGCAATTGCGAGATATAGTCAGAATTTTGACATATAAACTCAAAATTGTGAGTAACAAAGTCAGAATTGCGAGATATAAAAATGCAATTGCGAGTTATAAAGACAGAATTGTGAGTTATAAAGTCGCAATTGTGAGTTATAAAGTCAAAATTGTGAGTTATAAAGTCAGAATTGTGAGTTATAAAGTCGCAATTGCGAGTTATAAAGTCAGAATTGTGACATATAAACTCAAAATTCTGAGTAATAAAGTCAGAAATGCGAGATATAAACTCAAAATTGCGTGTTATAAAGTAAGAATTGCAAGTTATAAAGTCGCAATTGCGAGATATAGTCAGAATTTTGACATATAAACTCAAAATTCTGAGTAATAAAGTCAGAATTGCGAGATATAAACATGCAATTGCGAGTTATAAAAACAGAATTGTGAGTTATAAAGTCGCAATTGTGAGTTATAAAGTCAAAATTGTGAGTTATAGTCGCAATTGCGAGTTATAAAGTCAGAATTGTGACATAAACTCAAAATTGTGAGTAATAAAGTCAGAATTGCGAGATATAAACATGCAATTGCGAGTTATAAAGTCAGAATTGCGAGTTATAAAGACAGAATTGTGAGTTATAAAGTCGCAATTGTGAGTTATAAAGTCAAAATTGTGAGTTTGTAAAGTCAGAATTGTGAGATATAAAGTCGCAATTGTGAGTTATAAAGTCAAAATTGTGAGTTATAAAGTCAGAATTGTGAGTTATAAAGTCGCAATTGCGAGTTATAAAGTCAGAATTGCGACATAAACTCAAAATTGTGAGTTATAAAGTAAGAATTGCAAGTTATAAAGTCGCAATTGCGAGATATAGTCAGAATTTTGACATATAAACTCAAAATTGTGAGTAACAAAGTCAGAATTGCGAGATATAAACATGCAATTGCGAGTTATAAAGACAGAATTGTGAGTTATAAAGTCACAATTGTGAGTTATAAAGTCACAATTGTGAGTTATAAAGTCAGAATTGTGACAAACTTAAAACTGTTAAAGCGTGTTATAAAGCCAGAATTGTGAGATAAAAACTCAAAATTGCGTTACAAAAGAATTGCAACATAAACTCAAAATTGCGAGCAATAAAGTCAGAATTGTGAGATATAAACTCAAAATTGTGAGTAATAAAGTCAGAATTGTGAGATATAAACTCAAAATTGTGTGTTATAAAAGAATTGCAACATAAATTCAAAATTGCAAGTAATAAAGTCAGAATTACAAGATATAAACATGCAATTGCGAGTTATAAAGTCAGAACTGCGAGTTATAAAGACAGAATTGCGAGTTATAAAGTCAGAATTGTGACATAAACTCAAAATTGTGAGTAATAAAGTCAGAATTGCGAGATATAAACATGCAATTGCGAGTTATAAAGTCAGAATTGCGAGTTATAAAGACAGAATTGTGAGTTATAAAGTCGCAATTGTGAGTTATAAAGTCAAAATTGTGAGTTATAAAGTCAGAATTGTGAGATATAAAGTCGCAATTGTGAGTTATAAAGTCAAAATTGTGAGTTATAAAGTCAGAATTGTGAGTTATAAAGTCGCAATTGCGAGTTATAAAGTCAGAATTGCGACATAAACTCAAAATTGTGAGTAATAAAGTCAGAATTGCGAGATATAAACATGCAATTGCGAGTTATAAAGTCAGAATTGCGAGTTATAAAGTCAGAATTGTGACAAACTTAAAACTTAAAATTGTGAGATAAAAACTCAAAATTGCGTTACAAAAGAATTGCAACATAAACTCAAAATTGCGAGCAATAAAGTCAGAATTGTGAGATATAAACTCAAAATTGTGAGTAATAAAGTCAGAATTGTGAGATATAAACTCAAAATTGTGTGTTATAAAAGAATTGCAACATAAATTCAAAATTGCAAGTAATAAAGTCAGAATTACAAGATATAAACATGCAATTGCGAGTTATAAAGTCAGAACTGCGAGTTATAAAGACAGAATTGCGAGTTATAAAGTCAGAATTGTGAGATATACTGTATGTGTGTGTGTGCACGCATGAATGATAAACAGGACATGATCTTGTACTGTTAGAATGGCAGGAAGCTATAAAACTCCACTGACACGACAGACAGAAGCCCTACTGACCGGTCCTGAAGCCTCTCCACATTTTCTTTCAGCCGAGCTCGTAAGTGACGAATACACACTTCCTTCTGCTGCAGTGGGGTGAGATACTGCTCAGGAGCTGGTGGACGGATGCCGTGATTCTCACTACAGGTTGCATACTTTGCCTGCCGTCTGGATCAGAGAGAAAGGAATAATTAATATTTAATCATGATTAATCTCATAATTTTGAAATATTTAACACATTAACTGTACAGATGAAACTAAATAACAGGTCCAAGTGTAATAATTAGGCTCGGCAAATGGTGTGACACAGTGTAAATTTATGCAACAATGATTTTTACCCATCTCACAGAAAGCAACAGATTCTATATATCTCTATATTTCTGCTGAAGAGAAAATTACGGAAGCTCTAAGAGGCCATGCATTAAACTTTTTTCTTTCTTTTTTTCTTGTGATCTCAACATAAAAGTTGATTTCTTTTGATCACAACTTTTTTCCATGTTTTAAACATAAAAGCATGTTGTTTTTTACTGTACTAGGGGCAGCAAAAGCTTGCCGCAATCCTTCAGCATCATCAGTGAACAAATTGGTTTTACTTTGATCAGGGATTCACTCAAGCTAAAATAGCTCTACATCTGTGAGTGACTGGCAACTTCCACATTAATGTGTACATTTGAGAAGCTGTCCGGTCTACAGTTTTATTGCCGAAGACAATATATTGACCCTGAATATGTAGTCAGTTTTATTGCCAGGGTGCATTTTGCAAACGGCAATGGTGAAGACGTCAACGTGCATGCAACACCAGAACCATTTTACAAAAACTTCCTTTAAAGGGTTAGTTCACCCAAAAATGACATTTCTATAATTAATACTCACCCTCAAGTCATTCCACACCCATAAGACGGGACTGCAGTGTTCAACCTTAAAGGATTAGTCCACTTTCAAATAAAATTTCCTGATAATTTACTCACCCCCATGTCATCCAAGATGTCCATGTCCTTCTTTCTTCAGTTGAAGAGAAATTAAGGTTTTTGATGAAAACATTCCAGGATTATTCTCCTTATAATGGACTTCAATGGACTCCAAACAGTTGAAGGTCAAAATGACAGTTTCAGTGCAGCTTCAAAGGGCTTTAAACGATACCAGATGAGGAATAAGGGTCTTATCTAGCGAAACGATCAGTCATTTTCGAAAAAAAAAATACAACCGTATATGCTTTATAAACACAAATGATCACCTTGTACGTGCTTCCGCTTTCCGTGTTCTTCAAAAAGCTTATGCTGTATCCTACGCCTTCCCTATTCTACTTACGAAAAAAAACAAAACTGGCGCCGCGTTCGTTCCGTAAGTTGAATAGGGAAGGCGTAGGACATACAGCGTAAGCGTTTTGAAGAATGCGGAAAGGTGGTGATCATTTGTTTATATAAAGAATATACATATACATTTATATATTTTTTGTTTTTACATATAGTTTCGCTAGATAAGACCCTTATTCCTCGTCTGGTATCGTTTAGAGCCCTTTGAAGCTGCAATGAAACTGTAATTTTGACCTTCAACCGTTTGGAGTCCATTGAAGTCCACTATAAGGAGAAAAATCCTGGAATGTTTTCATCAAAAACCTTAATTTCTTTTCAACTGAAGAAAGAAAGACATAAACATCTTGGATGACATGGGGGTGAGTACATTTTATTTGAAAGTGGACTAATCCTTTAATGTTATGAAGCGACGAGAATACTTTTTGTGCGCAAAAACAAAACAAAAATAACGACTTTATTCAACAAATTTGTTTCTCCCCTGTCATTCTCCTATGCTGTTTATGTTGAAGACGCAGTGCAGCGCTTACAGGTTCTACGTCAGAAAGCCGACTCATTATTGGTCGGCACTGTTTATACAATGTAAACAGCATAGGAGATAAAAAAACCTCTCAGATTTCATCAAAAATACCTTAATTTGTGTTCTGAAGATGAACGAAGGTCTTACAGGTTTGGAACGACATGAGGGTGAGTGATTATTTTTGGGTGAACTAACCCTAAAGTTAAAAATACATTCTGAGTCAATCATCTACAGATGAAGGATGCGAGTAGTATGAACTACTTTTATGGTGCTTTTTTGTCCTTTTTTGGAGCATGATAGCCCCAGTCTCCATTCAATTTCATATAGAAAAGAGCAGCTTGTACATTCTACAAAATATCTCCTTTTGTGTTCTACAGAGAAAGTAAAACAGGTTTGAGTGATATGAGGGGGAGTAAATAAGACAGAATTTTTATTTTTGTGTGAGCTATTCCAGTACGCACAATCACATCAGTATTTCAGAACTTTTGAATTTAACTAGTAACTAGACTTATAAACGGATATAGAGTCATGTCTGTTCCATTAATTCTATTTTTGTACTGTACCTTTTGCCACCATACAAAAACTGGAACACGACCCTGATGGAAGACGAATCTAATCTGCCTCTGAGTGTGTGTCGCTCACCGTGGTGTGGCTGGGTTGGAGCGTGGTACAGTATTGCTCTCTGTGCACTTGCAGGATGCTGTTGAGTAACTGCTACGGACAGTCGAGTCCCCATGCGAGTGTCGAGTGCTGCTTGGGGCAGCAGACCTTCTATGACACACACACAGTGACAGATGAGCTCTGACGTCCATATCAAACATGCTGTCACAGTGAAACTCAAACTTTTTACACTGTATGTGTTCTAAAGGAATTCACACAACTGGTGCTGAATGAATATATCACATCATCATAATTATAAAACTATCAAAGTGCCTGATTATGTATGTTAAAGAAGGCAGGTAGCATTACCTGCGGGAACCAGCAGATGGCCTTCGGTTCGCTGGGAGGGACATGGGTAAGGACTGACACCTTGTAAAGGCACAATTACAAGGATTCCTCACGACAGATCTCTCTAAAACACACATACGCCACAGAATATGAAATATAATCAGTACCAAACAGATAAGACAGGATAGTGGTCTCTTGGACAGGGACCATTTTAATGGAATACAAAAGCTTCAGATTATATTTTAAAAGAGCTTTGACCTTGACACACATGAGGGGCTCCTCTCTATGATATCATCTCCTGATTTATGTTTTTTTAATGTATGTTTCTTTATGTGGGCTGCACCACATGATTCTGATTCTGAACAGAAAATAGTTTTTTAAATATGAAAAAGCCTTGATTTGTTTAAAGTCACAATGAAATCAGAATTGGATTTTTTATGCAATATTGTAGTATTTATAAATGACTTATTAGTGCACATAATTTTTTTATTCATGTGCCCTCTTAATCTTTAATCAAAATAACTTCCCTCCTGCAGCGACATCACTTCTCTTCTCTGATGACGTGTTTACTGGCATGAGGGCGGGACAACCTGTCACTCACACGAGATCCACCAATAGCAAACCACAACCATACAATCAATTCCAGAAGGACAAAATCAAGTGCCGCCCTACATTTGTTCTTGTTTTGTTCTTTGTTCAGTTGTTTCACTCATCACAATAGGAAGAAAAGACTATTGCAACTTCTGTTTCATGCCGACTTTAAATGTATACACAACCCTATCGTTCAAAAGTTCGGGGTCAGAAAGATTTATAAATGTTTTTGAAAGAAGTCTCTTATACTCACCATGGCTAATTTATTTGATCAAATGTACAGTAATATTATGAAATATTATTACAGTTTAAAATTTCTATTTTAATACATTTTAAAATGTAATTTATTCCAGTGACTGTAAAGCTGAATTTTCAGCATCATTACTCCAGGCTTAAAGGTCACATGATCCTTCAGAAATCATTCTAATATGTTGATTTGCTGCTCAACTAGTATTATTATCAATGTTGAAAACAGTTGTGCTGTTTCATATTTTTGTGGAAAAAAATTATACTTTTTTTAGGATTCACAAACAGAAAGTTCAAAAGAACAGCATTTATTTGCAATATAAATATTTGTAACATTATAATTGTTTTTACTGTCACTTTTGAACTAAAATGGTATAATGAAAGTTTTGTAAAGTGAAAGTAAAGTTTTCATATCAAGAATTTTGTTGTTTTAATGAAGCTTTTTCATTCATTATGATATCAGGACAGTATCACCCTGACAATTCTGACTTCAAATCCTCCATAAAAATACTACAATACATTTTATATATTTATAAATAAAAATATGTATAAATTGCATTATGTATTTTTCATTGACCCAAAAGCAGAATGTTTCTAAAAGTGTTCCATATTATTATGCGCTTTATTCCTATGACATTCTGAAGACACACTATTTTTATGTTTTATGGTAGAAAGTCATGAGTGTTTAGAATATCATAAAGGTGAGTAAATGAAGACAGAATTTTCATTTTTAGCTGAACTCTAAGTTGCTATTGCCATTTGATAGCCACAAACACAAGTGTTTATTAGGAGACTCTGTAACCTTGTGTCCCACTACAGTACCAAATCCACAAAGACACATGCCAGACAATATTAGATTCCCAAGATGTTGAACAGAATCCAACAGAGAGCATTTCATTCTGGATGTCACATGACTCACAAGACAATAAATGCTTATGTAAACCAAACATTCAGAACAATACACAAAATGAACTAGACAAAGGCACACACACACACACACACAGCTGACGGATTCTTTCACACTTTGCACTGAGCTTTTCACACACTCACAGAAATGTGAATTGTCTCTCGGGTGCCTGATATGGTGACATGAGTGACAAGTGTGTGTGTGGGTGTGAGTGACGTAACATTGGCTGCCATTACAAAGCTAGTGTGAACTATGAGATTCATGTGCTTCTAGATTATGTTCATGCATTTTAGTAAAAGTATATAGAATATTTAAGAATATTTTATCCCAACTGTCCAAGAATCTTCTCAATCATCCGTAAAGGTGATTTAGTGGCCCCTTTGAAAGCAGTTGCTATATGTTTGGATTGGACTGATTCTGCACATAAATTGTGATTTTTCTAGCATGACCCAGTTCTGATTCACTGAGAAGTCTGCACTGTCATCAGCAAAAAAAAAACCCCAAAAACACTTTCACAATGAATAAGCAGAGTGTGTAAGATATAGCTGTATATTTGGCCCCTGAGAGCATCTGACAGACAACAGGGTTCAGTTCAGGACAGAACACTCAGGGGGCAAATATGGGAAAAACCCAACTTTTGGTTTAAATTGTTTAATACATTTTTTAACCCAAAAATTAGGTTTGTCCATATTTGACCCAAACATGGGTTAAAACAACTCATTTTTTAGAGCGAAGGTCTGCACTACAGTTAACATTATCACAGACACAATATCTGGGGACAAGGAATCCATGTGTGCCAAAGCCGGTCTGAACAGTCAAATCCATTGCAACTTTCAAGATACATCTTTTCGTGACGTAGTCTAGTAGGTTAGACTAGTGCGCGTGCATTTTTAGAGTGCACACTGCGTGATTTAGCCTAAAGAAAATTTAGAAAATGAAATTGTCTGATAAATGAAAATTTAGAAAATGCCTTTATAATGCCCCCAGAATTCAAGATAAGGGGCAAAAATGCCCCAGTACATATTTCATATTTATATAATTTAAAATAGTTAACCAATATTACACAAAGAGCGCCGTTTTTCTCCAAATATTAGCATGATTAAGTTACAAATGTGATTGATTTCATTCACCGTACAGTTTAATGAACATGAACTTAATATCAAGTGACTTACATTTAAGACACCAAATCGTCTATTTCAGTGGTTCCCAACCACATTCCTGGAGTACCCCCAACACTGCACATTTTCGATATCTCCTTTGTCTGACACACCCATTTCTGGTCTTGGAGTCTCTGCTAATGAATTGATGACTTGATTCAGGTGTGCTTGATCAAGGAGACATGCAAAATGTGCAGTGTTGGGGTACTCCAGGAATGTGGTTGGGAACCACTGGTCTATTTCACCAACGAAAATATTCCAAAGTCCACAGAATTGTTTTGCATCTCTGAGCAACACTGAATGAATGAATCAGCCGCTTGAATGAATCGGTTGAATCTGATTCGCTCATTAACAGTGATTCGCTGCCACCTACTGGCGGGTTTAATTTCACATTTAAAGTGTCTTCATTTTTTTTTTATATATAATTTCAAATAACAATATTTAACGTTTTATATTTTCAACATTAAAAACATTTTTATGCATCTGTAACTGCTCTTGACTGATTAACTTTAATAAAGTTTAATCTATTCTATTGTTAGGCTATATAGTTATACATTAGATTACAATTTCTGTACCTGAAAATCTCCTGTTTAAACCTACATGAAAAACTTGAAAAGCAACATTTATTTCATTGTTTGTTCTGTTGTATTTATTTGTGTTATTACTCGTAATTTGATTATTTGTTCATTTTTATTTATTACAAATGTTTATTTGTCTAACAATATTTAAGTTAATATAGTAGCTTTTGGTGTCATAACCCTATTTATTGAGGTTAAATGTAACAAAGACAATGATTTATAGGCCCATTTTCTTGTCTTTTACTTTTATTAATTTTTTGTTGTGGGGCCATTGAAAGTTTTGGCGGGGCAAGTAAAAATTTGAACCACTGGCCCAACCGGGCCAGTAGAAAAAATCCTTAGCATTGAGCCCTGAAATTGCTGTCAGATACCTCTCGGATTTCATCAAAAATATCTTAATTTGTGTTCTGAAGATGAACAAAGGTCTTACGGGTGTGGAACGACATGAGGGTGAGTAATAAATGACAGAATTTTCATTTTTGAGTGAACTAACCCTTTAAGATTAATCATTTATGCCACTTTGGATAAAAGTGTCTGTTAATTAAAATAATAAATGTAAAATTAAATGTCATATACTTTAACTGAATTAATTTATTGAAATAAATTTTCAATTTAAACATTTACGCCAAATCAACATCAAATCCAAAAGTCCTTGTAAATAATGCCCAAGATGACACAAAAAAACACTCAGCTAAAATACATTTTAAATAACTGTCCCGTCTTTCTGTTTGATCACGGTATTATTTTAATGCTGTCAGTCAAGTTTTGAAGCTCCATCCAGGGTTTTTAGGGCTGATTTTACTTTCATTTGACATTACTACACATTCAACAACACTTGCCTCTGAGCAATATCTGACAGCTACAGGTCACTTTGCTGTCTGCAGAGACTCGCCCATAGCCAAATAGGACTAGATTATTCTAAATATAATAATAATCAAAAATGCATAACCAAGCAAATATTTAAATATTTTTGTTTAAAAAAAAAACACCTTGAAATCCCAAGGTTTCAGGACCCATGATGGGAGCGGGGCATGACGTCACCACCCTCCATATGTTGCAGGTAAATCGTCCCTAAAGTAAAGGGCACAAGCTGTCTTACGTAACAGTATATCAGCAGAATACTACTCGTCTGTCTGAGACTGAAACGCAGCAACAGTGCGTCGTTGGTTTTGGTGGGCATAAACTACATTATATAACAAGCTTAGTCTAAACTGTCTTATGCTGAGAAACGCACTTAAGATAAACAAGTCATTATGATGATGAACATGAAGCTCCTGTCATAACATTACAGTCGAGTTTATGGAACATCTGCAAGTCGAGAGAATTACTGTGACACGGAAGAGAAGACCGGGTTGAACGTCACTTACATCCTCTGCTTTTCCGTCGACGATGCTTTGCAGTATCCCAGTGAAGTTTGTTCATGGATGCTGTTGGCTGTGCCCTGCGCGCGGGCCAGTAAAGCGCGCCGCGTCATTTCGCCCGGGTCGATTGATGATGGATGGATGCTGCTGATGAGAGCGCGCACGAGACCTGCGAAAGCAGAAACGACGCATTTGCGTGACGCTGCGACGGCGTTTCTTAAAGGCACAGAGAAGGGATGTTTAAAAAGGGGTCGGTTTATTATAGAATCAGGGACGCAGAGAATGAGGGTATCTTCCGATCTGGACTTCAAAGTTTTTTGTACAGTTACACTACAAATTATGAACACGTATAACTTTTTATAGTGGCTTTGAACCTTTGAAACGTTAACCACAGTGGCGATTGCTTTAAGACAGCAGCTTCCCCTAAAATGTAATTACTCTTCATGATTAAATTTACCTCAGTGGGAGTCAATGGCAAATGCTTGTACCACTGATTTTGCTGGATAAAGTTTAAAATACCAACATATCAAAACAAGACATACTGTAAAATCTATATATTTTTTGAAACAGTTTATAGAGCCTTTAGACAAAATACTTACCAAAATAAATTCTAAAACAAAAGTTTATGCCTGTTTTTTTTTTTTTTTTTTTTTTTTTTATTTGAACTTTTGATACACAAGGCATTTATGGCTCACATAGTAAGATTATTGGGGAATTAGGGGGGGAAATCTCAATTTTATTTAGAGGCCCAAACTGTAAAAGTATGCAATTTTGTGCTGTTGCTGATATTTATATGGCCAAAAAGTAAGATGAAATTCTTAATGTAATGTAAGTCAGTGAGATCTTTATAACAGTATAGCAGACTAATTTAATGCATATAAATATCAATTGTCACCCTCCCAATAAAATGTCTTCAGATGATATTTACAAAGTTTTATGATCAAAGCTGCTCTGTATTTTTTATTGGGGTGGGCAAAACATTTAATGCAATGCAATGCAATACAACTATGATAGAGAGATGAACAAATAAACGCTCCTCAAAAGACTCATGTATCATATTAGATGCTCACATTTTAACATGATTTCTCTTAATAAATGATGTACGTACGGATAATCAAGTAAACCTAAGTTGCTTCAGTCCAGTAAATGAGATCTGAAGACACGTGAACAACGACCTGAAGGGTTTTACAATTATACTAAAAGGCCTTTTACTTGCTTAAAAAAAACAATTTAAAAGAATTTTAGAGGTCTTAGAAATTCATGCATCAAATATGATACACTACACTACTGAACACTATACTATTAAGTAATGCTAAAGCAGCTGCAGAGACAGATTAGAGATCTGAAACGGTCGAGTCGTATCTACTTTGACAATGCTGTTTTTCTCAGTATAGCGTCAGTCCCCATTCACTTTCATTTTAAAAGAGCACCCAGAACAATCTGCTAAACTTCTCCTTCACCTAGTGTTTGTGAAAGAATGTCATTGTTTAAAAAAAACAGTATAAAGAGTAAATAATTTTTTTTTAGTTTTGCAATATTTAACGGTACTTATTTATTTGATTTATACGTTTATTGTTTTTTAAGGATCGGGTGAAAAGAAAATACAGATCAACATAACCAACATTGAGCAGAACTGTTTTAAAAACTTAACTATTACTACATTAAACTGTAGGAAGTAAAGACTATACATGCTCGACTTTCAAGCTATTGCAACTCACTTTTCAGTAATGAACAAATGTTAATTTACTTAGATCATTAAATTGGTTAAACTGAAACGATCATATTAATGATCATTTGACCCAGACAATTCACTGTATTGAGTGAATATATATATATATAGTTTTTTAGAAACAGTAGAACACTATACAGATGCATTTCATTGTGTTAAGCAGGTCTCCTCAGGGATTCATAACACTACTAAATTTCTAAAAAAAATAAATAAAAAAACCCCCTGAAATTCATCAAAGTTGCTTCCAACTCAGAACATGTATGACACAGCAAAGCCCTTTAATGAGTCAAAGCCTCAGATGTTTTTCCCTCCATGGCTTCATGGCTACCTGTTCTAGAGGGAAAGAAAGAGAGGCCCAGGTGTGGCGATAATGTCACTGTATGGGGAGCTCTGGTGCAGGTTGAGGATTTGTTGTTTCCTTAACACCAGCAAGCAGAAAAACATGGCTGCCACACATGAACGACTTCTGCTCTCACACAAAGCTTGAAGACTGTACACGGCATTGGGAGAAGAGTCTTGTCTCTGAAGAGAAAGGAGAAGTTAGTGCAGGTTCAAATCTAAAACATGCATACCCATTAAAACATTATCAAGTATGCAAATTATATAGTGACTTTCAGGAGGGTCAGCCTTTTTTGAAAGGAATTTTTATAGATTATTTTTGGAGAGCAATCAAATGATGTTTGACTTGCACAACTCGCCGCCTTGGAATTATCAGGTTCTATCTGCATTCTGAGCGGTTAAACGATATGGGGAACAAGTCTTTCATACATTAATATGACAGAGTCCCTAAGCGTATTCTAAATGTACAATATCATAATCCTCTCAAATTTTGTAAATGTGGATTTTTGGAACGGGTCAAATGCAAATAGAACCTTCTTTAAAAAAAAAAAAAAAAAAAAAAACACTTTTCGCTTGGAATTATAAAGGTTCTATCTTGCAAAACATTAATTGAAGCAATATTTTTCAAGAAACACTAACAATTTACTCAATTTATTTTCAAAACAAAAATTAGTGTTGTAACAATGCAACAACATGTATGAGAAAGTTAAATTTAATGCTTTCTATGACATTTCATATTTTAGGATGAATAATAATTTTCTTGTTCAAGTTAAGCATAAAAGGCAGTGATAAATATTTTGTCCAGTGCAGATGTTAATTTTAGGTAGGAATATGGTAGGTAATTAAACACATTATTGCAGGAACCATTAGTTTAAGTTTCTTTTGGTTTAGACAGAAAGCAGCTACTGTAATACCAGGACTTTATTCCACAGAAACATGTAAAATGGCTTCCTCTGTAGAGATCAAGTTGGACTTAAGTTTGTAAATAAACTTTGATGTTGGCTTGAGAAAGCCTAGCCATAAAGTAGATTTAACAGCTTTAAGTTTGAAATACTTTTAAGTTTTAGTTTAGTAGCTTTAAAAGCTAGAATTTTAGATAAGAGATTTAAACCTAATGATATTCAATACACTTGAAATATTCAAGTCCAAAAATTGACAACAGAGCGGTTCACACCACAAGCACCGAGTCGTGATCTTTCACCGCTATATCCTCTAATATTTTTATCTAGAGCCAAATGCACTTCATTTAAGCCCGTTCTGCTCTGTGCGCATTGCTTCTCTCTCCTGCTAAACACGGTGAGCTGCAAAATAGATACTTTTGCTAAAATGCTGCAGAAAACGAGAATGCAGCAAATACAATTATTTTATCTGTCGTACACTGTCATACTATATTGTTTAATTAAACCAAGTTTTTGACAAATTAACGCATGGCACCTGTAGAAGTTTTGTTTTTTCCCCATACATTTAGCATTATTAATCAGTATATTAAGAGCATTTCATAATAAACAATGTTATAATTTGGAAAATTATTTAGAAATGGCAAGAGAAGACAAATCTTTGAAATGACTAGTTAACTTTGTTTTGTCTTCATAATGAGAGTTTTGATGGTAACACTTTACTTGAAGGGGTGTGCATAAGACTAACATGACACCTTCATAATCATGACATGACACGTGTCATGAATATGAAGGGGGTTTTATGCATGTTTATAACAACTGTCATTAGGTGTCATTCGCTCAGTTATGTCATTTTTAATGCAAAGATGACATTGTTTGAGATTGTTTGAGTTATGACAACTTGACATAAACCAATACATCATAACCTGTCAGTGTCTTTGTCGTGACAACTTGACATTATTTAGCTTAATGGGTTAACATTACATTAAACTGTCATGTAGTTGGTTTTGACATTGGCTGTCATGAGGCCATTATAATAGTGTCATGAATATGTATCTTCAGCTCAAGTACAGTGGTACAAATTGAACCTGTCATTAAAATGTCATTAAGTGACAATACTCTGACAAATAATTTTATAACAGCGCCATGAATATTTTTAATTTCATGTTTTTTTTGTTTTTTTAAGTTTCTTCCAACAGAAGGTCAGATAATAGACAATTTCAAATTTCTTAAAAAAGATGACACTGTTATAAAATAATGGTAACGCTTTATTTTAGCTAGTTGCTTATTACTATTAGCATGCATATTACTAGAATATTGACTATTTATTAGTAATTAATAAGCACATATTAATGCCTTATTCTGCATGACCATATTCTAGATTCCTTATCCTACCCAATACCTAAACTTAACAATTAACTGTATTTAGAAGCAGTAAATTAGGAGTTTATTGAAGGAAAAGTCATAGTTAATCATTTATATATGTGTCATGTGTCATGTCATGATTATGAAGGTGTCATGTCAGTCTTATGCACACCCCTTCAAGTAAAGTGTTACCGTTTTGATTATTAAATTATGTACAGTGTTTGTTTTTAGTGGTTTAATATCCCTATCCTATGCAGAACATGTTTCATATATGAAAGTGAAGCGCTTCAACACGGCCTGGCGTTTCTACTGTGAACAGAGTGTCAAATGAATGACAGCGTGTGTGCGTTTATGACCTTAAACCTGCTGTTCTCATCATCACCCATACATTTAATTTCCCATTCTCTTAATCCTTCACTCCTAATCCTCATCTACAGCTGCTCCTCACGCCAGGCCCGATCAGCAACAACACTGTCTTTGGATTTGGCGTTTGATTGTTTCTTACTTTGAGGGCCTGAAAGAGGTCATGTGCCCGACTGGTCAGTCTCTTATCCTCCACATCCTGGCTGTTTAGAGCTGACTGCAGACAAAGGTAAGAGGTTAATGTTCTGCAGGTACACACATATACACACATATTCTCTCCTCTGAACATAGCAACTCTCTACTGTAAAAGTGTTATCCTTTCAAGTGTTTTTTCAGTAACATTACTGATGATATAAACATTGTTACATTTATGCAGAGGCTTTTATCCAAAGCTACTAAAACTGTTATTTTTGTGGAAACCACTATTTGTTTTTTGTTTTTTTCAGGATTTTTTTTTTCAGGATTCTTTGATGAATAGAAAGCTCAAAAACAGCATTTCAATCATGACAACTCTCGGAAGATTGTTGGCATGGTAATGGATATGACAATGTTAAAGTATTTGGTCTTGGCAGAATAGATCTGCTACGCTGCTGTAGATTATTGCTGTTGTTGTAGATTATTGCTGCTGCTCCAATATGCCGATACACTGCTACACAAAAAGCATATATCAATATCCTATACAGGTGGAGCTGGGGAAGGTGGAGGGTTTTAGAGGAACTTTGATGCGCACTGCAAACTGCTATAGTGAATGTTACCAGCCATTTAAATGTGTGAGCAACAAGCTCACTGGCTGCAAAAGTGACATGGACCAATCAGCTTGTGCCAAGTAGTCAATGCTGGAATTATCATCAGCTTGCATTAAGGACCCATCAGCCTGCGCCATCTAGAGTTTCATGACGACTGATCTATATATTTATTTGAAATAGAAATCTTTAGTAACATTTTTTACTTTCATGTTTGATCAATTTAATGCATCCTAGCTGAATAAAAAAAGTATTTCTTTCAAAAAAAAAAATTAATTTCTTTCCATTCATGGATAAGCTCTATGTAATATATGAAATAACAACATCTAAACAACAATAACAACCACGGTAACATTTTAAAGCACAATTGGACCCGCCTCTCTCAGATTCGCATTGTGGTAAATTTTTCACAGGAAAGATTGTCTGCAGTGCATTCACAGGACTAAACGCAGCCGAGTACTGCATGGGACAAGTTTTGAATCGCTGTGTGTGGCGGCAGGGAAGATACTGATGTGTGCGTGGAAAGTGGGAGGAGAAAGATGGTGATGTCAGAAGCGTCATTTGTGTGAGGGAATAGGAAAACAATGGAGTGAGAAAAGAAAGAATCATACTGAAACTGGACTGAAAAATCCTTGTAGATCTCCATCTGTGGGATGGTGCAGGCAACAGCAGGACAAAACATAAAAATTGTGGGTGGGAGTGGGAAGAAATATAACTTATTTTTAGAGGGAGCAAGACAGAATCTTGCGAGAGCAGGAACGATCATTCATGCGCATACCTCAAGAGCCACAAGAAACTTTTTTTTTAATATATATATATATATAGATGTGGATTCAATCATTGTGAATAAATTGTAATATAATATTTATGAAAACTTTGGAAGCTCTAATAATATGGCAATTTCCTGCAATGGCCGTTAGTTTACAGAATGTAAGAGCAATACAGTTATGTTAAACATTTTTAAAAGTAACTAGAACATTGAATGTTATTTGAGTTCAACTCATTTATATTTCACAGTTGCAAAGAAATATGACAAATCAGATGGACTGCTAACCCAATTTTAAAGGTATATGACGTCACTGCACATTGCAAAGAGCTCAATAAGTGATACTGAAATTTGTTAATGACTATTATATATTATATAGACTATTACGGATACTATCGAATTCACAACAATAATCAAAGCATAGACCGAGTAGATCGAGTCCATCAACACCCCCAAAGCTTGCACAGTCCTTTACCTTTATATGACTGTCTGTCTCAAATAACCCAATCATAGTCAATGTGGGGCATTGCCGTTTGAGCTGACACTGAAGAGTGAATGAACTGCTTTGCTAGTGGTATAACCAACTCAACCAAACACATCCTATATGAAACTAATAATATATATACAACATAAAAGTAATTACCACTTAAATCTGCACGAAAGGATGCAAATGCGCAAGTGAACGTGATGTGTGCTTGTCTGAACATAGGATTACTCTTGTTGTGGATGTGTTCTTCCCATGACAACAATGCTGAAACACGGGCAACTAAAAGTACAAAGAATTCACAGCATTCTATTACAAAAGTGTTCTCATTACAGGGCTCCAGACTACGACTAAATGCTCGCATTTTGCGACCATTTTCCCTGCAGGCGCAATCAAAATTTGTTAGCACTCATGCTGCCATGACCACCTGAACGAAACTGACTCGTGAGCCACACGGCGTTACTCGCGTCACAAGTCGATCTTTATCACGCTCCACTGTTACTACACAGCGCTGGGAGATCCAGTAAAGAAAGCATTTGCACATCTTTTTCCAGCACTTCAAAACTCTAATATTATCATATTTAAATGTTATTTTTCATGTGATGACCAAAACATTATTTGTTCATCCTTCATAGATTATGAAATGAATAAAATGTATAAAACTAAAAGTTTCAACGTAGGAAAACTCTCACTTATTTAAAAATAAAAAAGACATTAAATTACCATAGTAACCAGTAGGTGGCTGCCATTTCCTACTGCCTAATATATTTTCAATCGTTTTGCTTTTGAATTATTATTTAGACATTAATAATAATGCTGCCCTCAGATGCTAATCTGGAGCCTTGCAAACTTAAAATAAAACTGCACATTGTAATTTCTGTAAGTTAAGTCTATTTATTACCAAGGCATTTGTCAGTAATACAGTCAAAAAGGGGGAAAATGTGAATAACTGCACTGCAGGTCGATTTAGGTGTGCCCCATTTTTCTGCTTGTGCTCCTAAAATTTTCAGTAAGGGGCTACAGTGCTCCTAGTTAAAAAAGTTAGTCTGGAGCCCTGCATTATAATGTTATTAGCACTGCACGCTAACCAATCAGACTTCAGGTACCATCCAAAATGCTGCAACTCATTTTTTTTAAGTCACGGTGATCATTGTTTTCATGATCAATTGTCACTGTCACATCCAAGTACTGGAGTACTCCTGCATATCCTTAATTTATATGCTGTTAAATGGTTAATGTTCGCATAAGCCTTGCATGTGCGTAAGCAACGCTTCTTCTTCGCTTGTTTTGTATCCGGAGATTCAGTTGGTACTCTTTCAAAAGACACGTAATAATGCCTAATAAGTACATGTGGCCGTGTTGAAGAGACCAAATGTGTTTTGTGTGTGGTTGAGTGTTTAGCACTACCTGAGTCTGTGTCACCAGTGGGGTTTCCCTCATCTCTACAGATGGATGAACAAACATGGAGATCTCGGAGACAGGCTGTGGATACGACACCTCCAACCTACTCTCCTCCTATGACCAAAAGGGTGAAAGAATGGTCAAAAGTTATTTCAGGGTCAGTTTTGAGTTCTTGACGTCAGTGCTCATTAAGGCTGCATTTACACTACAGGTCTTGATGCCCAATTCCGATTTGTAGACGAAAAATACATCTTCTTTAAAAGTGACCCATATCCGATATCTGCATTTACACTATACACTTGACGAAACAACCCAATTTAGAAGTACAAAATGGCAAGATTTGTAATGCATGATTATACAAGCTTTTGCTTTAAAGGTCAGTAAAACATTGGGTTGAGCCTGTCGACATCATTCACCGCCATCACTTTTTCAATGACATACGGCTCCCGTTGACAGGGGAATATCCAATCTGTCCGCTTACATGGCAGATGCAAATGCACATATCCGATTTATTTCCACATATGAATTAGGCCTGAAACGGATCTGAGAATATCAGAATCCATGTGCTTTTTTCCTGCTTACACATTCATGGGTTATATCCGATTGGAACTGAAATATCGGAATTGTGTCACTTAAACCATGTAATGAAAAAGCGGCCTAAGTGCATGTGTACATGTCTTACACTGGTGGTGTTCCAGGTAGTTGGAGGTTCTAGATGAGTGACAGAAGGTTCTACAGTAGCGTTTGCATCTTCTGCTTGATCTTGAACAACAAACTCTTGCAGCAAACTCCAGTCATCCAGCACCGGCCCAGCAGTGTTCTCCCCGACCGCTATAGGTACACACACAGTGATCATTTGCTGAGATTTCACCTTCATGCCATTCTAAACTTACTTTCTTCACAACAAAATTTTGCAGAAAGTGAAGTCATTATTCACCAAATATCTAGCTCTCCTTGTGTGTTTGCAACACACAAGAAAGGTTTTGAGAAGGCAGTGCCATCCTGATGCTATCATTTGACTCCAGAATTAGAATACAATTAATTTCAATATTCAATTCAATTCCACTGTACAGAAAAAAAAGCACCAGAGACATTCTTCAACCATGACACAGCAATGGCATCAGCTGTTAAAGGGATAGTTCGCCCAAAAATGAAAATTCTGTGATCATTTACCAACCTTCATGTTGTTCCCAACCTGTAAGTCTTAAGTTGTGTCCCAATGACGCACTAAACACTACGCATTTATACATTATATACTCGACGTAGTGTAGTGTAGTGTAGTTTTTATATTAATTTTATAAGCTTGTTTTGTCATTCAACATCAAAGTCTGTTAGCCCCTCCCCTTCTGCTAAGTAATTAAAGCTCCAACAGTTGAGTGCATAAAGTGTCCAACATTACACAACTTCATTTTTACGGTTAATTAAGTGCATCATCCGGATATTTAAAGTGCACCTTTTGGAATTTTCAGTGTGAACACACTACTCATGTTTATTCATTTATACTACAAAACAGCATAGAATTATGCAAATTGGGATGCACCTTTACTTTCTTCTGTGGAACAATAAAAATATTTCAATGTTTTTTGTTTGTTTGTTTTTGGTCTATTTTGTCGATGGTCACCAAAACTGTTTGTTTACTAACATTCTTCAAAACAGCTTCTTTTATGTTCCACAGAAGAAAGAAAATCATGCTTTGGGACAACATGAGGGTGAGTAAATGATGATAGAATTTAAATTTATGGGCGAACTATACTGTATTATTTATGACATTTACAATGGAACTGCAAGAAAAGTCAAACTGGTTTGAAGTGGCATGAGGGAGTAAATGATAGATTTTCATCAACTCTGTTTCTGTCTGAAGCAATGTGATTTCTTACCCTCTCTAGTTTGCTCTCTCATCTCCTCGGGGTCAGTCTGCTGTCTCGCTCCTCCCTCCAAGCCCTGTCTCCTAGGTGATGTTTCACAAGGGAACAGCTAGAGGAATAGAGGGAGAGGACACTTACCTATGATGCACTTAATGCTACACTGACAGTATAATAATGACAGCTGTGCACTTCAGCTGAGCTCTGCTGCTGTTTCAGCAGTACCTGCTTTAAGTCAGGGTGTAAAAGTGGAAGGCAAAAACTTGAGAACAGCTGCTTCACCCCTCCATTCGCCCTCCACTCCATGAGCTGCCGTGTGGGTGGGGCTATCTCCAAAGGGGTTAAAAGGTCAGAGCAGTCAGCCAGTTGATCTCTAATGGCATCGTCAGTTAGTTCCTTTGACCGGTCAATCACCAGCTTTCTCTTCCTCGCCACTCTTTTCCTTGTTGAAGATGCTGAGCACATGTTTGAACTTTCCATTAGTCTGATGTCAATTGTTAGTATTAGCAGATTTGTGACCATGCCTAGATTCAGAATGGAATACTAGCGTACTGGTTATTGAGCAGTATGTTCTATATGATTCTAAAATTAGTTTAAATATTTCAAACACACAATATGTCAAACAAAGTTGCAAGCTTAAAGGATTAGTTCACTTTGGAATTAAAATTTCCTTATAATTTACTCACCCCCATGTCATCCAAGATGTTCATGTCTTTCTTTCCTCAGTTGAAAATAAATTTTCTCCATATAGTGGACTTCAACGGGTTGAAGGTTCAAATTGCAGTTTAAATGCAGCTTCAAAGAGCTCTACATGATCCCAGACGAGGAATAAGGGTCTTATCTAGAGAAACAATCTGTCATTTTCTTAAAAAGAAAAAAAAAGAAAAAAAGAAAAGAAATATACTTTTTAACCACGAATGCTCATCTTGCAATAGCTCTGGGATGCGCATTACGTAATCACGTTGGAAAGGTCACACGTGACGTAGGCGGAAGTACCGACCCAGCAGCAAGGTAGGGTAGGAATAACTCCATCTCATTTTCTCCTCCAACTTCAAAATCGTCCAACATCACTGTTTTACCTTTTTTTGTAAAGGCCGTTTCACTTAGTCTTTGCATGTTCGCTTTTGTAAACACTGGGTCGGTGCTTCCGCCAAAGTCACTCGTAACCTTTCCAACGTGATTACGTAATTTTTTTTTAGAAAATGACCGATTGTTTCACTAGATAAGACCCTTATTCCTCGTCTGGGATCGTGTAGAGCCCTTTGAATCTGCACTGAAACTGCAATTTGGACCTTCAACCCGTTGCTCCCCGTTGAAGTCCACTATATGGAGAAAAATCCTGGAATGTTTTCCTCAAAAACCTTAATTTTTTTAGGAGTGAAGAAAGAAATACATGAACATCTTGAATGACATGGGGGTGAGTAAATTATCAGAAAATTTTAATTCTGAAATGAACTAATCCTTTAACGCACTGAGTGGCGTCTAGTTGCCATCTCAAAATATAAAAAATACAAATTTTGTATTTTTGATCCAATATTATGCAAAAATGGCTGTATGTTTGGCAGTGCAATAAAATCAGTAAAGAAAAACTGTGGTTGATATTACTCTGGTTGCATACTACACATTTTGGCAAACATAGTAGTTCATCATGGTATTCTGTGAACATAGAAAATCTATACAGTGTGCACTGTGTACATACTGCAGCAGCTGATTCATTACCATGATCTGGCCTACAAAATAGATATTTTTATTCCTGGTTGTCAACAGCACCCTCAAGTGGCTTCATGAGACCAGTTAAAATCCCAACATTAAAGGGACAGTTCACCCAAAAATGAATGTCTTTATTTATTCACTCTCGTGCCATTCCAAACCTGTATGACTTTAATTCTTCTGTGGAACACAAAGAAATATATTTTAAAGAATGTTGGTAACCAAACAGTTTTGGTGACCACTGACTTCCATAATATGAACACAGAAAACTTTTCTTAAAATATCTTCCATTATGTTCCACAAAAGAAAGTAAGTCATACAGATTAGGAAGGACAAGAGGTTTAGTAAATGATGACAATTTTCATTTTTGGGTGAACTATCCCTTTAACAGTTCAACAGTGAACACTGTTAACCAATTTGAAGCAAAGGTCAATACTACTGCTCATTATATTCTCCAGAGCAGTTAACACTTACGTGTAACAGCAACAGGTGCAAGAGCGAAACCTTCCTCTGCATTTACCAAGAAAGTTGTCTCAGTCAAGGCTGGACTGCTCCTACCATTTAAACAGGAAAGTTCTGGTTGCACGGACTCGGAGTCTTTAAGAAAATGACACAGTGATAAATGTTAATGTTGGAAGCAAAGGGAAATTGCTTGATTGATAATGTTAAGTTTGTTACTGTACACCACATCAGATATTACGCATTTGTCATATTATAATCTTAATGGTTGGGTATTAAACATGTAAAGCCCATACTACACACCTAAATGTATTTGTTATTAAATATTTATATTTAAATGCATGTCAGTTTAGCCTCAATTTGAAAATAAATTTAAAAACTTGATTTATATTCACATCCATGTAAACTGGTATGTCAGACTTATTTTGCATGACAGCAAAATGCATGAATGCAAATCAAACATGTCTAATTGTTACAATCTTATTTTGGCAAGACTTGGATGACAAAACAAATCATTGTGTACTTTTTTGCATTTTCCTTCTCATTAGTATTATTTTATCAATTTATTTTCAAATTGTGTGTCTGTAATTTAATGTTACCAATGCTTTGGCAATGTAAAGACTTTTTAAAACAGCTTAAATCTGAATCAGAGCATTCATGTGACTATTTCTTGTATATGTCCACTGACACCATGTCAGAACATTTACTTATTCCTAACAGCTAATGAGAATAAAATACGAAGATGAATAAACCATGAACAACAATATGGCTGCTGGCTCATCATTTTCAAAGGGCAAAATATAATGTAATGCAAATATGTAAAACAAAAAGTAACATTACCTCCTGCACTGACAGCGGTTGGAGGAGGTGTAGCTGGTAATTCATCAGGAGTGTCCGCATAGAAATCAGGCATCAGAGTATCCTCAGTATTACTCGCTATAAAATCTTGACAGACCACAAACAAAGAAGGAAACAAATATTGGACTCAGAAGTGTAAAGGTGGTGAGGTTCCATTAAGGTTTTTAATAAAGACAAAAATTAGACAAATGTGTTTGTACAAAATCAAATGTAAAAAATGCACAAAAATGCAAGGGACTCATAATTAATTCTCAACACAATGAACACATAAACGTGTGATCATTTTATATATTATTTGATTTTTGGAATTTAACATATTTATTATGTCCAGTTTAATGTGCACACTGAGCCATGGGGGGGTAGCCATATTTCCTAAACATGTTAAAAAATAAAAATAGTAGTCAATAGTATAAAAATAGTCACTTGTCGCAATTCCATTTGGTGGTGAAGAAATTATACAATTCACCTTTCAAGTCAACATTAAACCATATTTGAAACCCATTTTTCTTTTGTAATGTGACATGAGGGCATTTTATGTATCCTAATTTTATAGAAGGGTATCAAAAAAAGTGGGATAGTACAGTTTGGAATTAGGGTACCATTCACAACTTCTGACAATAAAAAATTGGAAACGGCAAAAATTGCGTACAGTACTGAACTGTACTGAACCGTACCGCTCGGTGGAAATGAGCCATTAAAGAACAACTGTTGTTGTCGAGATCACGAGAAAATTAAGTCATGATCACAAGAAAACATTTGTTATTTTGAGATCATGAGAAAATTAAAGGTGCAATATGTAATATTTTTGCAGTAAAATATCCAAAAACCACTAGGCCAGTGTTATATATTTTGTTCACTTGAGTACTTACAATATCCCAAATGTTTGCAACTATTTGTAAATCTTGAGAAAATTGCAATTTTAACCAAGGCTCCGGGACATGTGAGTCGCCGCCTGTCAATTGCGTTATTCCCGCGTTACCCTCGGTTTCCGGTTTTATTTTGTAGAAACCATGGAAACACCAAAGATGCTTTAATATATTACGTTTTAATAGACAAGATACAACGGTTTTGATATATTTATAGACAGAAAACTAATTATTGTTATATAGCTCAACACGTTTACTCATTGTTTAAATAAATTTTTCTTGATTTTTTTAGAGTACCATGCTTTAAAATGCCTCAGAGAAAAACACTATTTTGAAAAGTAGCTAACATAGCATAATCAGATGCAGCTTTATTTTTAGTAACAGTAATAAATAATTTTCTCCATCATACATTACATTTTAAAATTAATTCCATGCCATTTATCAACACAAGCCATCCAGCATTTAATATGATATTCTAAAATCGATCTATCTTACTGCAGTGTGTAACAAATGTCTCACAGCAGCCGTCAGGCGAACGCACAGAGTAACGTTATAACATCATTTTCAACACTCTCAAATGTATCTAATATGATAAACAGAGCTGTGTTACCTCATACTCATGACCGGAAAAGCAGAAGCGGCGCCGGCGACTGTGACATAATAAAAGTTCCGCTGCTCTCAAGGCGTGTGTTGCGTAATCGTTCCAGCGGCCTCGTTCAGCACCCACTACACTCGCTCCTGCTCTGCTTCATACTACAGTAACGTTAATAAATCGCATCCATGAACATGATTTCTGCCCGAGTCCAATCCCTATTATTTTCCACCGGTTGTAAGGTAAAGACCACATGTCCCAAGATTCCGCGCTCAAACTTGGCATCATCAAGCTATGCCTTTGTTTTGAATAGGTCTCTAGCGACCTCTAGCGGACAGAAAATTTTACATACTGCACCTTTAAGTCATGATCATGAGAAAACAAGAAAGAAAACTAATAATCATTCTTGGCCTCTTAGGGTTTCTGTATGCATTAGTGAAAAAAATGTCAGTTTTGATTTCGTGTTGACTTTAAACAGTCATTAAAGGTGCTATAGAGCAGTGTTTCTCAACCAGGGGTCCATGGACCCCTAGTGGTCCTTGACGTAATGCCAGGGGGTCCTTCTAAAATATCTGAATATGAATATTTGTATATTTTGACATTTGACATGTTACCATAAAAGAAGAAGATAACGTATAATATAACTGACGGTATGGCTGGATATTGGACAAGTCATCTAACGTAGTAGTAAATTATATTTAATTACATTTGGTCATCACAAAGACATTAATGATACCAATGAGCCAATGTTATTCTAGGGTCCTTGAGGATGGTTCTAAATATGACGGGGGTCCATTACTCAAAAAAGGTTGAGATTCACTGCTATAGAGGATGTTTTGTTTTATACATTTTTGCAATATTACTTGAAACTGCCTTTACTAAATGATAAAAGACTATTTATTAGGTGCACTGAAAGGAATAATATCAATATACATCATCTGTGCATGAGGTAGGGCCTTAAAAACATCAGCCAATCGTTTGTGTGATCATCACAGAAACGATTGGCCCTCACTGCCATTACGTTCCTTGTGAGAGACGTGCGCGCTCCAGTAACTTTCCACACTCCACAGACGCCGCATGCAATGTTTTTGTCAGGAGTAACAACTGCAGATTATGAGTTACCTGTGGTGAGTCCGACATAATGAATCCACTAACACGACACAGCGAATGCCGGTGGTAAACAAACACTCGTATTCCAATGCTCATGCACGAGTTTTGGGAGGCGTTCCCTCGAAATGAGCTGTGAAGGAGGGGGGTTGTTCTTACGCATGCGCTCATTTCAAAAACTCAGTAACAGTCTTTGGATTCTCAGTCGTCGAAAACATCCTCTGTAGCACCTTTAATCTACTGAAATTACATTAGCATGTAGAGCGCGAATATTCAGTGTCAGTGTCATGAACTCACCGATGAGGTCGACAGCCATTTCCTCATCACCAAAGCAGTCGCCATGGACACTGAAACTCTGATCAAACAATCCTTGATAAGACTGGATTTCCTCCCCTTTGAATAAATAGAAAATACAAACAGAGGCATGCATGGTTTTGCATAGACTATGTAAAAACAACTTGGTTTTGTTGATTATTCAGAGTTGATACCTATTCCCTCGATGGTGAGAAAGTGGTTCCCAAAGTTCTCTTTGAGAGTAATATCTTCCGTGCGGCACTGATTCAAAGAGAAGTGGTCTACCACATCAATGGTGCTGGGTGAGACATAGCATGCCAAATAGGTCATAAAAAAACACTACATCAGAAAAAATATATCTGAAGAGCTGAGCTGTTGATAAACACGATACTTGAGATCAGGTAGCTGAGTGTCAAAGTCAGTAAAGTCTTCTGGTAGAGTGATAGCTTTTAACGTGGCCTCCATCGCATCCTCTGGCAGGTCTGTCTGTCCTATGGTCAAAAATGAAATCTCATTAGAGTTGCAGTGTTTGCTCATTCTGCTGTCACTGACAGATTTAAGGCTGCATTCACCTGGCCGGAAAGCCACTTTAATTTTGACCAGCGCATCACTGCAGTCTGAGAGAAGGTATCTGGTCTTCTTTGAGTATATCCGGACAACTCCTAAAAGAAGGTGACCTGAAGTTCGCAGACCAATTTTAATCTGTTGAATCATAGAGTTAGATCACACACACAAAATTATTTTCTTTTTCTAGTTTAGCTTTACACTTTATTCTAGCTATAAACATAAGCAGTAAGTTAACCAAAATAGTAACCTGCTTTAGTGCCAATATATGGATTAACCAGGTTGAACCTTACCTGGGGGGATAGGATTTCCTTGATGGTGGCCTCCAGGTCACATTCAAACACGTGTGCTTTGGTTATTTTCTTCTCCCAGTGGGCTGCCAGCCAGATCTTGGCCAGTGTGCCCCGTTTCGAGATGAAGAGTTGGGAATAAAACATCGTGGTGTGTGCTGTGTCTGTCATGGGAAACCGTGAGCTGGAATTTAATTTAATTAATTTGCGTTTATGCCGTACATTTACATGTAGTCATTCGTAACATAAGAAATTCCTTTTTGTTTATAAACATGTTGTACTTCGGTACAGGTTGCCACTCCAAAGTCCTTACGTAACATTAGCGTTTGTCTATTTATTAGGCTCTGAATTCGTCTCAAAACATATAGTTAGCTGCCGACCTAGACAGCCTTAATAGGGACCGTTCAAATGTTTGAATGGTCCTCCAAAATGCTGTCTAGATAGTCACCAAACATTTAGTGCTTTCGAAACGAGCCTATGACGCCCTAGGTAGAGAGCTCGCTAGTTTTTGAGACGCCATCTTATTTAAGGCTAATCGATTAACTTAAATACACCTGAATTTTTGCTGTCTTTAGGAGCGGTTTCACCTCATATCGTGAAAATTAGCTTATTATTTTAAAAATAAAAAATTGTAAAAGTTTAGACATCTTTTATTTTTCTACCGTAGGCCTACCTTTTGCCGCTCAACGTTCATCAACACTGAATCAATTTTCCCGCCCACTTCACGTGCGCTTTATTTACTTGTATGCTATGCTGGACATAAAAAATATTGCCTTGTCTGCTACGTGCTGTTAGATGCTTTTTTCATTTAGTTTCGCCTCTTCCCTATTTAATTTATTTGAATAGCCTATTAAACGTAATGAATAGAGTTCAAAAGAATGTCCCCACTCGCAACCCGCTATTTCTTAAATAATCCAATTAATTATTTCTCTTTTTAAACACAATTTGAAATTCCACTATTTATTTATGAATTCATAAATGTATTTTTAAATTATGTACTGAGTGTTTTATGTTGTTTTTAGTAAATCCCTTTTTAATTTGAACCATTTGAAGGATTAATATTTCATTTATAAATTATTTTTTATAATTAGGCCTATTGCTTTTATTGCCCAAAAATAAAATAATGATTACTTTGCAATTTAATCTATTTATTTTTAGGTTAATTAATTAATTTGTAAACACATTTATTAATGCACATTTTTATTGTACAATTAGTTATTAATTAATGATATGCTTTATTACTATTTCAGTGACACTTGTGGTCCTCCATAAAAAAAAACCGATTAACATGGAAAAGATACCTTTTATCGCGTCGCGTCTGGTTAGGACACGGTGTAACTCTGAGGCAGTAACACTTGGTATGTCTTATATCAAAGAGACATGTTAGTCTGCTGAGAAAATAATGGTGTTAAATGAATTTGTTTATTTTATTTATTTTTTTATTCACAGTAGGCTAAGAGTATAGCCTATATAGAATAAAGACATTTTATATCATTCCCAGGTCACTTCTGTGTTTACCTTTCTCTTTTTTATCACTTTAAACTAGTCTTGTGTTTTCTTTTTTGTATTTCAATGACAATGTAGCTACTGTAAAAGCATGAATCCAGTCCTATCTCTTGCAATCAATATCCCACATAAATATGTGTATCTTTGTACTACTGAAATTGAAGATATGCCATATAGAAAAAGTGTAGCCTTGTGCATTTTCAATCATTTTCATTCAATCAAAGTCACAGCCATAGTTTATATCAGGAAATACTGACAGAGTACACTGTTATATTGACAACACATTTTAGAGCATAGCCTACTAGTGCACTTACAGTAGACAGTAGGGTACAATGGGGCTAAAGGCACACCTTAAGAAAAATTGTGCTTTTCACTACTCTCATAGTATATGATTGCAGGAAAAATATATATGTTTGTATTGGACATTGATGGAGCAACATATTTTGTGTGAAAAAAAAAATCATAAAGTGGTTAATTTTGTTTAAAAATCTTATAAATGTATGAGGTGGTGAGGGGGGCTTTTTACCCCACACATAGGGTAAAAGGCCCCCCAGCATGGGGTAAAGGCACACAGTATTCATACAAATACTTTAGCTAAAATGTTTTTAAAAATGTCTAGGTTAATACTTGTTCAAAAGAATAATTTTAGCAAAGTTTGTACTATTTTCTGTTTATTTTGATAAATAAAAGAATTCATTTTTGTTCATTAAATATACTGTCATTAAAATAGGCCTATATAATATAAATTTTATTAAAAATACAGAAATACAGAAACAAAATTATTTTAAAAAGTAAAGATTCTGAAAGCATTGAAGGAGATCCCATAATAGCCTATTTAATATAGATTTACAGTAGAAACAATAAATGATATTTTATTATGATATGATTAATATATTTTAAAATATGATTGTTTCATTATAAATATGGGTCTTATCTCTAAGATGGATAACCAATTTGATATATGATATTTGCCATCTGAATTTAACCATGTCACGTCAACAAATGGAAAAGTCAGTCAGCTATTCATTATCCTGTTAATTATTGTGCTTTTTGCCCCAACAGCAGGGGCACCTTTTACTCCAAATACCATACTTTTACATATTCTTCCGTTATTGAAAAACTGTTGCTTGAATTGAGCAAAACTGAAAATCATTAAGAAGACCTTTGTCTAAAAATATAAACATTAATTTAATGAATTCTTATTTGCTACTTAAATGTTTAAAAAAAAAAAACATCAAATATTAGATCAAACTACCTCAGAATCAACTTTGCGTTGCTGCCCACGATCGTGTCAAGGATCAGACAAATTTGCACGTACATTTTGAAAACGGATGTTTAGGAAAGTGATGCGGCAAGTTTTTGTGCCATCTAATGGTTTAGAGGAAAATAAAATCAAAGGTGCCTTTTGCCTTGCAACGCCTTTAGCCCCGTTGTACCCTATAGTGTATACTCTATAATGTTCCATAATCAGAAAGCAGTAGGCCTGTCTTTTAAAGTCAAAAGACTTTGTCCCTCAGCACTGATGGAACAAAATGGCAACATACATTTGTAGTCAACAAGTCTAAATGTACCAGAATAAATTAACATCAGTACATAGTCTCCATGACCACCATGGGACAAAGGGTCTGATGGCTGGTACGGGGTGTGACCAGAGAGGAATGAAGCTGCTGTGGTAGCTGTAAGCTCCTTTTGCTCTGGTTAGTCCTCTGGCTTTTAGAGTACATCTGGCAAAAGTAAGTGACAGTGGAAAAAAAGATTTGCCGGTATTTGGACGAGACCAGGTTGTAAAGGATGGGATTGATCACAGAACTCACATAGAAAAGTACATTTGTCACCATGTAAAAGTAATGGTAGAAATCATAAAGTGCACTGTGGGGGAAGAAAACAAAACCAAGGTTACAAAATCTGCAAATTATTTCAAAAGCAAAATTATTATTTGCAAATATATGGTTATATGCAAATGCAAAACTCACTTTGTCCACTCTGTTACATAGCAGTACATCAGTCGGCGACAGTGATAAGGAAACCAGCATAAAACAAAGGCAAAAACAACCCCACCTGATAACAGAGAAAAACCACATGGCAATGAACTACTGAAACCAAGAAATTAAAGGTTTTACCACTGATTAAAATGTGTATGCACATGAGATGAAAATGACAAATGGGCACTGGTAATGACTATTACATAATGAATTATACAACAGTTCTCTTCCTCGAATTTGATTGGACAAGTGGCACTCCAAATGTGTTGATATCCACCTTATTTTGTAAAGCAAAAGTAAGCTATATTTTGTGAATATGTGAGATTTCCAATTCATTAGCAGGTAAATGACTAAAAGAATAACAAAGTGCACATCAGGAGCCCGGCGGTTACACTCAGCAGCAACAGTACTGAGACTTATCACTGTTTCAGTATGTATCACTCCACTTGTCTGATTTCCTTTTTTTTTTTTTTTGTGAATCTTTTAGCTGGCTATACATTGTTATGCCAGTAGGTGGCACAAGTGATTGTACTTATGAGTGAACCATTTGAATCACTCAACTGATTTGTTCTAAAACACTCATTCATTCAAGAACAAAACAAGTGATTATGAATGAGTCATTGAATCATTTACTCAACCAGTTTGTTGAAAACCACTGAATCATTCAGTAACAAAAGAAACTTCTCTACTATTGCAATGCTTCTGCTGTTACTTTGGAACTAAACTAAACTTGCAATATTTTGTCTAAAATGTAAATTTATCAGTATTAATCAGTTGTTTGTTTAAAAAAAACAATTAAACAGTTGCGCTGCCTCCTTGTTACTCCAGTGCTTCTCAGAAACAGCCCAAGGTCATTGTTCCTTGTTACTCTTTCTTGTGTGATATTGCTTTAATATATGCGATTTATACAACCCGAATTCCGAAAATGTTGGGACGTTTTTTAAAATTTGAATAAAATGAAAACTAAAAGACTTTTAAATCACATGTGATAATATTTTATTCACAATAGAACATAGATAACATTACAAATGTTTAAATTGAGAAATTTTACAATTTTATGCACAAAATGAGCTCATTTCAAATTTGATACCTGCTACATGTCTCAAAATAGTTGGGACAGGGGCATGTTTACCATGGTGTAGCATCTCCTCTTTTCAAAACTTTTAAAGTTGAGGTTATGAGTTTCTGGAGTTTTGGTGTTGAAATTTGGTCCCATTCTTGCCTGATATAGGTTTCCGGCTGCTGAAGAGTTTGTGGACATCTTTGATGTATTTTTCTCTATAGATGAAAGATCTGGACTGCAGGCAGGTCAATTCAGCACCCAGACTCTTCTACGACGAAGCCATGTTGTTGTAATAGCTGCAGTATGTGGTTTTTGCATTGCTCTGCTGAAATACACAAGGCCTTGCCTGAAATAGACGTCATCTGGAGGAGAGCATTTGTTGCTCTAAAACCTTTATATACCTTTCAGCATTCATAGTACCTTCCAAAACATGCAAGCTGCCCATACCGTATGAACTTATGCACCCCCATGCCATCAGAGATGCTGGCTTTTGAACTGAACATTGATAACACGCTGGAAGGTCTCTCTTCTCTTTAGCCCGGAGGACATGGCATCCGTGATTTCCAACAAGAATGTCAAATTTGGACTTGTCTGACCATAGAACACTTTTCCACTTTGAAACAGTCCATTTTAAATGAGCCTTGGCCCACAGGACACAACGGCGCTTCTGGACCATGTTCACATATGGCTTCCTTTTTGCATGATAGAGCTTTACTTGGCATCTGCAGATGGCACGGCGGATTGTGTTCACCGACAGTGGTTTCTGGAAGTATTCCTGGGCCCATTTAGTAATGTCATTGACACAATCATGCCGATGAGTGATGCAGTGTCATCTGAGGGCCCGAAGACCACGGGCATCCAATAAAGGTCTTCGGCCTTGTCCCTTACGCACAGAGATTTCTCCATTTTCTCTGAATCTTTTGATGATGTTATGCACTGTAGCCTTTGCAATTTGACGTTGAGGAACATTGTTTTTAAAGTTCCACAATCTTTTTATGCACTCTTTCACAGCTCTGCCCATCTTTACTTCTGAGAGACTCTGCCTCTCTAAGACATCCTTTTTATAGCTAATCATGTTACAGACCTGATATCAATTAACTTAATTAGTTGTTAGATGTTCTCCCAGCTGAATCTTTTCAAAATGTCTTGCTTTTTCAGCCATTTGTTGCCCCCATGCCAACTGTAGACCTGTAGCAGGCATCAAATTTGAAATGAGCTCATTTAGTGGATAAAAGTGTAAAATTTCCCAGTTTAAACATTTGTTATGTTATCTGTGTTCTATTGTGTATAAAATATTGGCTCATGTGATTTGAAAGTCTTTTAGTTTTCATTTATTCAAATTTAAAAAACGTCCCAAAATTCAGGTTGTATGTTACTTTAATTTTTTATTTTATTTTGTCAGAATATATACTTCTACTACTTTTAAGTGGCCATGAATGCTTGTTGATTCACAAAATGTAGTTACACTGTATGGCATCTAACAGCACCAATTTCTATTTTATAGTGTCATCCTATAAAATACTGAACATTTTGGTAAAATCATGCATTTCTTTTACTCACGTAGAACTTTGACACTATGGCGTAGGGAACGCTCACGGTTTGTCTCTGTTGTGACATCTGAAGTTGCTGAACAGTATAAGTCATGATTGGTCATTCTCTGTAGCTGATGTCCAATCAGGGCGTTCATCACTGCGATCACCAGCATTGGCACAACAAAAGAGAGAAGGGCATTTACCTGTAAGGAAAAACACTTCAAGGAACTATTCAAAAAGTGGGGCCCGGAAACATTAAGGTAAAGGCATAATGATTATTTCCCAAAATCAAGAGGGGAGAAATCCCTTCCCTGCCACTAACAGTTTCTACCCTGAAAAACACCTGAAAAAAAAAAAAAGTGCCTCTATATGGTTTGGTCAATTAGTGCAATTTGCTCTATTTTTGTCTGCTTTGCTCTTTACTGTGTCATTCTAACTGATTGACTAATTAATTTGCTCTGAGGTTAATTTAAGGTTTCCTCTTATTCTTCCTCCCTCCCTATACAAATACAGAGCTTTTTTTACCAGCTAGTATACTGAAATGAGCTTGTCCGTGTGAAAAATATTCTCCAAATGATAGAATATATATTTAATTTTCCCCCCCACCATCTCAGATCACTTCATGTCAATAAGGTCATGTTCAGTATATACACATGTGTTCAGTTATATCTAAGTAGAAATTTTTCAAGCTGTTTAAGTTAAATCACAATTGACTGTTTTTAGGGCTCATGGAACTGTCTTTGGCATGCCAGCAGCCTTCTATGTATCACTAACTCTCTCAGACATATGGTCATGTTAACTACTCAGGGCTTTACTGCATCATCTCTCTTTGTAGACTTGATCAGATTTTAAAGCAAACCTGACATATAGACAAATAGTAAAGAGCTACATTGAAATGTATTATATTTTCTGTAAATACAGTTTTTTTATTTGCTTTACTATTTACATTTTCAAAACTCTGAGTACAAAAATCCAAACTGATCACACTTGTTACACAGCTAGTATTTTTTTTTAAACCTGATCTCATGCTTTCATTCCAGTTGTACATATTTTTATTCTACATAATCCCTGTTTCAAAACACAAGATCATTGTGATATGTAATAAGAACATTTGGTTTAATCACCGAAACACAACAGTATGTTTTTCTTTCAATTTAGTACTTTTAACAATAACTTACATGTTTCAAATCACCCTTGTTGCTGAAATAATTACACAGGCTATGGATGCCACCTTAGAAAATACACTTACATTACCTAAATTACATAGTTAACATAAAATCCATAATGTTTGTAATAGTGTCATTCAGTGTGTTATCAAAAGGTGTAAAGTATGACATATATTATTTGTTATGTTGTCATTATTCGTTATGACAGCAGCACTCAAGCTGACAACTCAACAAAACCTCATGTTCTCCAGCATGATTTGAGAACGATCTAGAGCCTCTTGTGCTTCAGTGGAATCATTTGACCATCTAAGACTTCACATGTGTCAGTGTCACAAATGTGTTTAAGTAGAAATAATGGAGAATCCTAAACATTTCTTCTTTGTTGTAGATAGCAACATTTTGAATTCTGAAAATTATGAAATGTTCTGTTTTTTTCCAGGATTAAATAAAAAATAAATTCCATATTTTATACCATGGTACTGAATGACCATGTTCATTTCATGGCATTTATATGGCACTACAAGGTACCATGAGACGACCATGGCGCATGTTCAAAACAACAAAAATAATCTGATATTGCCAATACAGTACAATACAGCAGGCTTACAGTAAGTTCCTTTAAAATACACCCATGAAAGTCATTGTATTGTAGACTGCTAATAACCTGAAGCTACTTTATTGTTAGTGCCATCTAAAGTACACAAATGCAAAGAACTAACATGGACCATTTAGGATGAAATAATTACATGCCCACCTGTAAAACAGTTTTGGCGGTGTTGGTGGAGGCCACAGTGGTGCAGATGCTCTCTTCACCTACGTAAATTTGCCCCATTGTCAAAAGCATCGGTGAGGCGAGAATGAGCGACGCGCACCAGAGCGCGCAGATGAGTCTCCTTGTGCGCCCGCGGGACATCTGACTCTTGGCTTTGAACGGGTGGCAGAGCGCCATGTAGCGCTCCACGCTCAGACTCACGATGTTGAACGCCGTCGCGTACGAGCAGCCGTCCCGCAGAAAGTAATAGCCCCTACAGACCACTTCACCGAAAGCCCACGGATGGTGAATCCAGATGAAGTTGTACAGCTCCACCGGCATACAAAGCACCAGAATGAGCAGGTCGGACACCGCGAGACTGGCGAGATGATAATGGACGGTGCCTTGAAGGTGTTTGATGGATCTCCTCTGGAGGGATATGTAGAGGGTCATGGAGTTGCCGATTAAACCGACAGCAAACAGCACAGCGTAAATCAACGTCACGAGCACTTTGGAATAAATATCCGTGTTCACATCCAAATCATCCACCGGCGGGGAATCTGTGCTGTTGAGCGGTATCACCTGGGTCCGGTTGTCCAGGACACGATGAGTCCAAAGTTTTGTCGTCAGATTCGTTCCATTTGACGTCATTTCTCTTCAAAACCTCCAATTGCTTGACATAAACACTGATTAATTGCGTCCGTTTGGAATGTGCAGCTGAGGTGACTGATAAGCATCTGTGCGTGACTGCTTTATATGGAATAAGGGCGCGCGGGATTCACTCGCGTGCTGACGCGTGAATCCAAAAAAAAAAAAAAAAATAGAAATGTTTAGTGCCCACCATTATTTAATTATGGCACACGACACAACCCACATTTAAAAATATACTAATACATCACATAACTAAATATTAAACCAAGTGGAAGTTTAGTTCAATTCATAATAAATTATTTTTACAAAATACTTCAAAACAATCTGTACTGTCTAAAATAAATGTGACTTGACATGATTTTATCAACCAAACACACAGAAAACAGGGACAACAAGAATAAAACTGGTTTAAATTATAAAACAATAGATAAACATTATAAAAAATAAATAATAATAATATAATAAATAAATATTTATAATTTAATATAATTATAGCCTATTTAAATAATAATAATAATTGTTATTATTATTCAAATATTCTATTACATTATAGCAATTAGACAAATCAGTTAAGAAATATAATACAAAATAAAAATGAATATTTGTTATAATAACAATAAAATTGTACAGAACAATGGTAAAATTGCAATACTAATATTTATCGATGTTGCTTTCAACATTAAACCATAAAGGTGTATTGAGCTTTTATAAGAAGACCTTAAAGATTCTCTTTAGTTGATGAGAGATATATAAATCAATCAATCTCATTATCATGTTAATATACATGATATATATTTTCTGTACCTGTGCCAATAAACAGCAGTGCACAACTTTCCCTAGTGTGACAACATGCCTTGCTATAAGTCATCATGTTAAATCAACTGTATCTTTCTGAGCAAAAATTATGGAAATGTTCTAAATCTTGTTTGTAGTCAAGATTTTATAGTATGAAGCAAAATTATTGCTCAAAAAAGTGTGACAACTCCTGCAAATTGTTTACAATATATGCATATTACACAATGATATATGCATGTGGGGCATCTTGTCTAGCTCTCCTTGATCTATGCATACGTGTCATATGATTCTTTTGCATAGGGATATTGTTACTGCAACCTCAAGACTGTACCTCTGGCACTAAACCCATCTGAAATTGTGTGCTTGACTAGACAAACCATGTGCTGATGGTGTAAAAGAGTTTCTTTGAGATTTGAATCAGCGTAGCATTTTCACCTTCCTAACTGGGCTTAAATTATTTAACACCAGTGATGTTTCTTTACTTCAGGGCTTGCCAAAGTCAATTTCAGTTTCTCCTAGTCTACATTTAAACAACCACCCTATTCTGCTCTTTTTCAGTTACATTTCTATAGCTCAGCTGACAAATAGCCATTGTGTGTTTATGCATGTAGTATGACAGGCTGCAGACTTAAGCATACACATCACACATAATAGTATTTTCAACTCAAATTTTACTAATTTAGAGGAATATTCCAGATTCAGTATGCAAGTTTAGCTCAGCTCTTGTGACATAATGTTGATTGGTGCAATAACACATTGCACGGTTGTTCTGACAAAGAGATATTTTGAGAAATGTCTTTTTTTCCCCATATAATGAAAGTCATTTTCACCAAAACTGTTACCAATGTTGGTTACCATCTTTTTTGTGTTCACAAAAGAAAGTATGTCATGTTCTTACAACAACATGAGGATGAATAAATCAGAAAGTCAAGTCAAGTCACTTTTATTTATATAACGCTTTATACAATACAGACTGTTTCAAAGCAGCTCTACAGGGATAAACCGGAAAATAATGATTCAGTGATGCAAACAGAGATCAACTCTGCTTTAAAGCAGCTCTAAAAAGACAAAAGTGTCATATTTCAGCTGAATTTAGTTCAGCGTTGATTCGGTTTGGTTCAATAACTGTGTAAAGATCATAAATATGAAATGAGTTCAATTTAGCTGTAAGCTGTGGAGAAAACAGTGATGTCATTGACCAGCTCAGTTCAGGTCTCTGGATTGAAATATGACATTAGAGCAAAGACTGTTCAAATCTAAAAGTATTATTTAATGGCTCATTGAGCTCTGCACTGTATTTTTATTTCATATCAGTGTTGCTGCATGAATTCATGGGGCTTAGTTGTCACAGAAGCATATGAAGGACAGATTGTTAGTTTTCAATGTGCTCAGCCACCTTCAGCACACCCCCTTCAGCCTTGGGTAAAATGAATGTGGATTTCACACAGTAGAAAATCATTCACAGCTGCAAAGATTCTTCTTTTGCTTGAAAATGTTATCTAGTAATTGTATGGCAGATTGCATAACAGACGAAGTGGCTTTGTTGAGTGGAAAACCATCTTTAAAAAATCATAACCAGTGTTTTGGTGACATTGACTGGTGACATTCTTTTGTGGATAAATACAATTCATGCAAGACTTGAATGAAAGATAGTCACAGGAAAACACAGGAAAACATTAGAGGATTCATGCTGCTGTGGCGTGTCATAGGAAAAAAAAACTTTGTCACAAGTACAGCTGTATGCAGTGCATGCATCAATGATTTTGTAAAGGTTATTTGGCTGAAGTAAACGTGTTATGACAAATCTGTCAGAAATTGTCAAGTTTAACAGAGAGACTTTATAATATATAGATGCATAATAAAAAGGCTAAGAACCAAACTGTTTTTAGACAAAGTCATGATACGATGTAGGAAAGCACACAAAGATGAAGATTCAGCTTCAGCTTCAAACAGCCTTTAATAATATCCAAAGGTATCTCCAACAAAAGGCCGGCAAGCAAACATAAAATAATATTAATGAGACCGGACAACTGAACGCTGAAAACACGGGAACTTAAGTACTAAGGCAAATAAGGTTAATTAACAATACACAGCTAAACTGAATGACCTATAATATCTGTAACCATAGTAACTACAGACTGGTGGGAATCTAAAACTAAGGAAAAGGGAAACTGAAAAGAAACAAACTGAAAGTCCATGAAAATGAAACTAAGACAAAAATAAATGAATAAACGTTACATTACGCCCCCTCCCGAAAGGCGTGACCTCGCTCTGCAACAGAAAAGATGAGGGTGGGAGGTGGATGAGGAGATGACGAAGGGATGGTGAGAGGAGCATGTGAAGGGATGGTGAAAACAGGCAGAATAAACCAGGGAGGAGTGGATGGAGAAAGCAACCATGGAAGAGATGATGGGATGAATGGCTGGATGTTGCTGACCTAGAGGGTCCCGGGTCAACAGGATGACAGCCCACGGCAGAGTTGATGGAGGGAGGAGCCATGATGGTGACTTGGCAGGCTACATCCTAGGGACAACCAGCGGAGAGGTAGCCATTAGGAGAGGAGCCCCTCGTGTAGATGTAGAGCCAAGGGAGCGTCGGGACGTGGTGACCTGGGTGGCCTCGACAGAGCCGCAGTGATGACCCCCCGAGATGGAAGCAGGAATCTGGAGGGCTGAAGTTGAGCTGGAGTGACCAAGGGAGGAGGTGGAGCCTGAGGGAGGGCAGATATAGCCGAAGCCAAAGGGGTGGAGGGCCGGAGAGCAGCGAAAAGTCAGCTCCCGAAGGCATGGCAATGTCCGACCCAGGTGGAGCCGATGGTCTGAGGGAGCCTTGCGAGTCAGAATGCCCGATGGTCCATGCTGGAGTCAAGAGAGGAAAGAGCATAGGTGCAGGAGCCAGGGCGACAGGTTGAGGTGGAGCGGAGCACTCAGATGCTGAAGGCGGAGCCACGGGCTTCCCACACCCAGGAGGAGATGGCTCACAGCAGGCCCGAGGTGTAGCCAGAGATGGGCAGTATTTTAATTAAATGTATTTAAAATACGTATTTAATTACTTTTGAGTATTTTGTAATTTGTATTTTCTTTAACCAAGAAAAATCAAATGTAATTTGTAATTAAATTCTTTGAGAGAAAGTATTTTGTATTTAAAATACTAAAAATATACTCAAATATGTTATTGTATTCTCATATACAATAACTTTCATTACCAGGCTTAAAGGTAGGGTAGGTCATTTTCTGAGAGGTTAGCAATAGTGAGCTAGCTTTGAAAGCATAAGACCCCACCCTCTCTTCAGAGCGTCTCCAAAGCCACACCTTCAAAACACATGAACGCGCACAACAGGCAGCAAAACCATCACGAGAGACGGCGCTAAATTATCTCATGTCTCAAAGAAGATAACATTACAATATTAATGAACATAAACAACTTAAAGAGCTCTGCTGCAGATTCATTTCGGCATCGGTAGCGTTGCCATTGAAATGCATAAATATTTATGGCGTGAGCGCAGCATAAGCTCATTGTTTTGGTTCAGAAGGAACTGTAAGGGTGCATTCACATGGGGAGTTGGCGTCAACCCTTGATGGAGGGTGTGTCTGAAGCTTGGTGCTGATGTGACCGTCATAGTGACAACAGCCTACCACACAAATCTATGTATTACCTGGACACTAAGTTATGGACGTTTTAAAGGTGTTCTTTATTAAGTTAAAAACAAGCATTTGTGTTTACATTACACTTAAGTGTTAATGCTAATACTTTTTTATAAATATAAAAATATAAAAATAATATTAAATATATACAGTGGGTACGGAAAGTATTCAGACCCCCTTAAATTTTTCACTCTTTGTTATATTGCAGCCATTTGCTAAAATCATTTAAGTTCATTTTTTTCCTCATTAATGTACACACAGCACCCCATATTGACTGAAAAACACAGAATTGTTGACATTTTTGCAGATTTATTAAAAAAAGAAAAACTGAAATATCACATGGTCCTAAGTATTCAGACCCTTTGCTCAGTATTTAGTAGAAGCACCCTTTTGATCTAATACAGCCATGAGTCTTTTTAGGAAAGATGCTACAAGTTTTTCACACCTGGATTTGGGGATCCTCTGCCATTCCTCCTTGCAGATGCTCTCCAGTTCTGTCAGGTTGGATGGTAAACGTTGGTGGACAGCCATTTTTAGGTCTCTCCAGAGATGCTCAATTGGGTTTAAGTCAGGGCTCTGGCTGGGCCATTCAAGAACAGTCACGGAGTTGTTGTGAAGCCACTCCTTCGTTATTTTAGCTGTGTGCTTAGGGTCATTGTCTTGTTGGAAGGTAAACCTTCGGCCCAGTCTGAGGTCCTGAGCACTCTGGAGAAGGTTTTCGTCCAGGATATCCCTGTACTTGGCCGCATTCATCTTTCCCTCGATTGCAACCAGTCGTCCTGTCCCTGCAGCTGAAAAACACCCCCACAGCATGATGCTGCCACCACCATGCTTCACTGTTGGGACTGTATTGGACAGGTGATGAGCAGTGCCTGGTTTTCTCCACACATACCGCTTAGAATTAAGGCCAAAAAGTTCTATCTTGGTCTCATCAGACCAGAGAATCTTATTTCTCACCATCTTGGAGTCCTTCAGGTGTTTTTCATGTGTCTTGCACTGAGGAGAGGCTTCCGTCGGGCCACTCTGCCATAAAGCCCGACTGGTGGAGGGCTGCAGTGATGGTTGACTTTCTACAACTTTCTCCCAGCTCCCGACTGCATCTCTGGAGCTCAGCCACAGTGATCTTTGGGTTCTTCTTTACCTCTCTCACCAAGGCTCTTCTCCCCCGATAGCTCAGTTTGGCCGGACGGCCAGCTCTAGGAAGGGTTCTGATCGTCCCAAACGTCTTCCATTTAAGGATTATGGAGGCCACTGTGCTCTTAGGAACCTTAAGTGCAGCAGAAATTTTTTTGTAACCTTGGCCAGATCTGTGCCTTGCCACAGTTCTGTCTCTGAGCTCTTCAGGTAGTTCCTTTGACCTCATGATTCTCATTTGCTCTGGCATGCACTGTGAGCTGTAAGGTCTTATATAGACAGGTGTGTGGCTTTCCTAATCAAGTCCAATCAGTATAATCAAACACAGCTGGACTCAAATGAAGGTGTAGAACCATCTCAAGGATGATCAGAAGAAACTGACAGCACCTGAGTTAAATATATGAGTGTCACAGTAAAGGGTCTGAATACTTAGGACCATGTGATATTTCAGTTTTTCTTTTTTAATAAATCTGCAAAAATGTCAACAATTCTGTGTTTTTCTGTCAATATGGGGTGCTGTGTGTACATTAATGAGAAAAAAAAAAAAACTTAAATGATTTTAGCAAATGGCTGCAATATAACAAAGAGTGAAAAATGTCCAGATGAGTATTATTTAAGAATTTAAGAACACTCCAAAAGAGCTGTTCAATAATTCAGAATTAATATAAAATGGAGGAAGTCGGTCAACTGATTTATCTGAAGGATTTGTGAGAGTCCGGTCAACTAGTAGAGTCTTTGGTCATCAACACAAGGAAGACACAGTTATAATAATATCAATGAAATTTATTAACAATAGACATGCAAGAGTAAATACCACAATGATTAATAACGAAATAATGAATATGCACTTCTAAAAGATAGTAAAATAATAATCAAAGGAGAATACTGAATCAAATCAAAGAAACAAATAAATGAAGTGAACACAGAATGGATAAATGCAATGCTGTTGAACTGAATGTAGGATGGCAGAGAATTGTATGGGAATGCTTCTTATGGAAGCCACCTAATGGCTCTGGTAAAATGGTGATAAATAATTGCTTATTTATCATTCAACAAATAATATCCCTATTATTTGTACAAGCTGACCTCAAGTTACTGTTATCTAAACCGGTTAGAAAAACATATGCTGCATGTATAAACTAATGCCAAGGTCTCTAGAAAAGAGGTCAAAATTTACGTTAAAAAGAGGTTTATATTTACGTTCCACACAGTCGGGTGATCAGTCTGGTAGCAGAGACGTCTTCCACTGATGATGCAGGCTGCGTGCAGTGGGAGGGCGTGGAGTTGCGATCCAGTAGTCGTGCCACGCTGGGCTTGAGGATGCTGAACTTCGGTTGCACCAAGAGGGTCCTTTAGGATGGACTGGGCAGCTGGGTCAGATGAATCTTCACAGGTTCCTTTGCAGGCTGGCTGCGTCGCTGAGGAGCCGTGTGGTACAGGCAATGTCTGCCGATGCAGAGGTCCTTTGCGGACTGGGCTGCACTGCTGTAGGAGCCGTAAGGGTCAGAAGAAGTCCCTCAATGCTGGGGCCCTTTTTGCAGCTAGAGTGCAGCTGAAAGCAATGTAAAAGGTTTTGCTCACGAAAGCTTCACCTTAACCGTCTTGTAGTCTCTTTCCTCGTCAGGTCAGAAACTCAGGATGTGGAGTGTCTGTTAATGTCTCCTTCCCCGTCGAGCCGGAAATGCAGAACAAGGGTGTGTCTACCCGGGGGACATATTTATCCCTTTCTGATGAGGAGGAGATTGAAATGTGGCGCCTTGCTGATCCTGGAGTGTGATTGGCTACTGTTATCTGAAGCAGCCCCGTTGTTGCCCACCCTGGTGTGGAACTCATTTGCATAGCATAAAGTACAGTGTTAAAATAGTGTCTTTAACATTTTACCCATGCATTATTTCTTTACCAAACCTCTTTCAAATTATTAAAGGCATCGTAGGGAACAGATAGACACCAAACACGATATGAAATGGTTAAATCATCGTCCATGCATTTGTTTATCTGTTAACAGGTCTGTCCCATGACCTGCTGTTTTAACAGTCAGTAACCATTAACATAACCTGTGCTTTGCATGAAGACGGAGTGGATGTGAAGCAGTTTAGATCAAATTAAGGCCTCCAAACATAGGTATGAATGGATTTAGATAGATCTCTGTGGCCTCTCTTTATTTCAGTCCCTGCTGCTCTATCCAGGGGGTCCTGAAGGAATTTTTATGGCAGTCCTTGCCTAAACCTTAGGAATGAGTTTGGTGGTTAGAGTCAATGTGTTGTCCAATGAGATGTCCTCTCCTTGGTTTTGGTGGGTGCAGAAGGTCCCCCTTCCTGCTCTGGAAGAGGTGTCTGGTAGTTGTCCCAACATCTTATCTGATGTTGCTGAACATTTGTTTATATTCATTCACCAAAGATGCAATCATGGTGTGGCACATCTTCCTACACGCCAGCAGTTAGCGAGGGGCCCTATCGTAAACTGGTCCCTGGAATGCCATCTTGACTGTTGTTCACAACAACTAGTTTGGAAGAATCTGCAGAGCAGGCTTCTGAATCTAACAGATCACCTGAAATGGCAAAAAGAGACTGGAAGATGGACACTGTGACGAGCAGGGTGGACGAGAGCCGTGAGGGAACGGCGTGAGGCCGGTGATGCAAATGATAACGAGCATCACCTGCAAGGCGCACCGGCTTTGAGTCTCTCACGGAGGAGCTCCGGGAGCGTAAAAGGAGGAGTGACAACAGCGAAGGACGAGAGAGGACCAGGCCTGGACTTTATTTGATGTTTTATTATGTTTGTGTGGCCGGCAGATGTCCACGAGGGTCTGCCGGCATTACTTTCGTTTTGTTCTTTGTTTATTTTGGAATTAAAGTTTTGTTAAACGTTCGCCGGTTCCCGCCTCCTTCTTCCCGTACATACGAACTGTGTTACATTGGTGCCAGAAGGAAGGAGGGACATGCTGTCGAAGAGCCCTCGCTGAGGGGGATCGCGGTGCTGCGGAGTTCGGGCAGCACGGGAGTGAAGACCACGAGAGGCTGCCCGAGGCAGTGGTACTGGAGCCTTGTGAAAGGTGGGATGGAGACCCGGATGCTGTGCTCCTGGGACGAGGTGGGGTGGCTGCCGTCCTGGAGGGAGTGCCGTCGTCCGCTGTGGGCCGGAGCCTGCTACCTTCCGCCGTGAAGGGGATGAGCAGGGGATGGTGGTCTTCACTCCCGCACTGCCCGAACTCCGCAGCACCGCGATCCCCCTCAGCAGCGAGGGCTCTCCAACAGCATGTCCCTCCTTCCTCCCGGGTTTCGGCACCAATGTAACATGGTGAACCGGGAACCGGCGAACATTCAAACAATAATCTTTAATAAAATAAACAAAGAACAAAACGAAAGAAATGCCGGCAGACGTCGCTCCTCCTTTTATGCTCCCAGAGCTGCTCTGTGAGAGACTCAAGGCCGGTGCGCCTCACAGGTGATGCGCCGTTCCCTCACGGCTCTCGCCTGCCCTGCTTGTCACAGACACATCCAGAACTCCTCTGGCAGCTCAACCTGTGATCCCCACTAACAGAGGGGATAAGCTGTCTGCATCAATGTTCTCTTTGCCAGGGCGGTATATGGTGAAATCAAGTTTGTGAGTTCTGCAACCCGTCTGCATCCAGTTGTGTTGACCTTTGTACAGGTCAGTATATAAGTAAGCAGATTATTTTCACTGTATTTGGTGAAAATGGGTATGTAGTACAGATAATCTCAAAACTCCTCTGTGATGGACCACTTCAAGGCTAGAAACTCTAGTTTCCCTGAGTGAAGATGATAGCTTTGTTCAGAGGCTGTCAGTGTGCAGGATCCATATGCAATGACTCTAAGCTTCCCACCTTGCCTTTGGTACAGAATAGCACTAAGTCCCTGGTTTGGGGTGTCTGTATGGAGTATACGCAGCTGTGCAAAACCAGGGAATCCAAGGACCGGAGGTTTTGCCAAGCAGTCTATTAGTTTCTCCAATCTCTGCTGATGTTCTGTCCATAAAATATGCTTCACGAGAAGGCACTCCTTTTTTGCTTTTTATACATTTGTTTGTGGTTCCATTACATCCTTCCTCATTTGTGTCAGCTGCTTCTTTCAGCAAGTCACAGCGATCTTGGAGAAATCTTTGTTGTACTGTCTATAATAACTCAACAGGCTAAGCACTGCCCTCAACTGTCCCACTGTACTGGGCCTTTTCTTTCTTAAGGTTCTTACCGCTGCAGTGTCAACAGGGTCCAGTTTACTTTCTTCTGTGGACACAATCCTCCCTAGGTAATGTACCAGTTCTCACTCCCCAATCACCTGCCTCTGCAAGCCCTTACTCTCATCTCCGCCATAGGCTGTCATCTCTGGGGAGCTCTGGGTCTGTGCCTTTCACCGTCTACATCGGGGTCTCGTTGTCCCACCATCACCATACCTGGGTCTCATTGTCTTGCCATTACCAGCCCTTCACCACATCCTTTCACCATCCCTTCGTCACATCCACGTCCTCCTCCTAAACCTCCTCCATACCTCCTTCTGCCATCACTGTGCTACGGCGCGAGGCTGCGCCTTGCCTGGAGGGGGCATGATGTCACGTTCTATTCTGTTTAGTCTCAGTTTCATGGACTTTCAGTTTGTTTTCATCTGTCAGGTTTCTTTGTTCAGATTCCCACCACTCATCTGTCTCCTCGGTTATGTCATTATTAGTCCATATGTGTCAGCTGTGTGTTAGTAATCATCCTCATTATGTTCACTACTTAAGTTGTCTCTTCAACTTCACATTCAGTCTCTGTTCGGCCTTGTCAATGTTCAGTGTGTGTGTTGCTGCCTGTTTGCCTGTCTATTGGATTGTATCATTGTATGTGGCTATGCTTCAAACCGTCTTGCCATCTAACATTATATCCAGGTCGTGGGGTTTTGAACTTTGACCCTTTACGAGGGTTTCACTCCCTCAATCCAGGTAGAATTCACATCCGGTTTAAAGAGTAGCACTGTCTCTTCCTTTGGTGGAGATGTCTGGACTCTACATTCAACTTGAACTGCGGTGTGTTCAGACACATTGTCTCTTACCTTTGTGGTTTTGATGATGTACTCACATGACATTTCTGCCTGAACTTACTTGATGAATGCTTTAATTTTGTTTTCTACAACATTAGGAGTTGCTGTCACCACCAACTCACTGGTATTTGGCTGGGTCAACCTGTTCCGGTTTGCCATCTGCTCAATCACATTGTACCCAATGATGGAATGACACAAATGCCCACCTCTCATCACTAGCACAGGTATGGTAAGCTCCCTGTCCTTCCTTTCATCAGACATTAAATCAAAGGTGACTTCTACCCATTTATGGTATACCCATTTTTACCTTATTTATGGTTTATGAGACAGAGTTCTTCGGGTGCATTGGTTGCTTCTGAAACATCTCTTAAGCACATGCTCATTTCTCCACATCTTACCAATAATGCACACTTGAGAGCCTGTGTCCCATAATGCATATGCTAGCAAACCTTGGTAGCATTTCACAAGGTTGTTTCACTGTTTTCCTACAAACGCAGCACAAGTGAGGTTGTTTGACTTCAGTGATTTCGTAGTCAAGACAGTGTTCACGTATATCTTTGAATACACAGTGTACAGTGTACACTGTCCAATGATCTGCTTGGCATGCATTTGAGCAATACATCTTCTGCTTACAAGTCGCACAGTATCTTAATATTAGCAAAGACTATAGAATAACACAAGACGCGTCACTTGTATTGTTATGAATGGGAGAAAGTGCAACGCGCAATATGGCGGAATAAGTCCCGCCTTCTAAATAAGAGCCAATCGCCGATTGGTAAAGTCATCGCGTCACTGCAGCGGCCGTTAGAAGCTCCGGTTTCTAAAGAAACAGTCAGACGCACACCTCAGAAATGAGGCACAATAGACATGCATTTAGGGCTGCGCATGCGCATTAGGTTTATCCAGCCTGAAAAAAATTTTTTGTCATGATTCGAGCATTTAGAAACAAAATTTATGAGACAGTTGTTGTCAGATTTCATTGGTGATTTTAAATATGAAATTTAATCGAACACTTGGCAAACAGCTTTGGAGAATTTGATGTTTCCCCATTCAATGAGATATGGCCGCCGAGTGAAATGACTTGTCTTAAAGGGACTTTGATATTAGGTCAGGATGGATGATGCCACAATATGTACAGCTTTGAGAGGATTCTTCCGCAGTCCTGACCTGGCCCTGTTTAAAGGACCATCCCTATGCATCATGAACATCTTGACAACCAGCTGAGAAATTGTCACTGCAACCACACTTGTAATGGCCGTTACACACCATAAGCGTGAGCAGTGCATGATAAGTGCATGAGCAGCACATATTTTTTCACCGTGCATGTTAACCAATGGGTGCATTCACAGCAGGAGCAGGAGCAGCACATGAGCGTCAAGCAGGAGCGTCCGTGAGCAGCAGTGAAGCGGTGGTTTCGGCGCTGAGTCTATTTTTGCTGCGCTGCTGATGCTCAATTAAAGTGAAAGTACACTTTAGATGGACAAAATAAAAATGAATTAACACAAAAAGTGCTCAAAATGCACAGAATAAGCATGTCTAGTGTGTTTTAACAAGAATTGGAGTATGTCAGAAAAGCAAATTAAGAATCAAAAATATTTATAGAAGATTTATCCATAAACACCATTTAACTTGTTTTTAATTATTAATTTGGGTGAAAGTATGGCGTATTCTAAAAAACTGAAGTAAACTAGCCAGAAAATATGATATATAAACATTATTTTAGTTATGACCCAAATCAAACCTGAGTTTGCAGTCTTTTTTCGCAGAGTTTGCTGTCTTGTAAACATGTACACGCGGCAGATGATGTAAACACAATGATTACCTCATTCATGTGCAGCAATATGACACAAGTCTTTTTGATTGTTTATTATTTATGTTTACATCAGAATGTTGTAGGCTACACCTCCCCATGTTAACAAACTTTCAAGACTATCAAGTTTATAAATTACCAACTTATAAAAACAAATTTTTAGTTGTCTTTGTACAGAAATGCTCATTTTATATGTAGCTTGGAGCCGCTGCTGTGATGCTGTACAAATACTTCCAGTGTGAATACTTGCACAGCAGCAGCAGTGCGGCAGCAGTGACGATGTAGTTACGCTAACACACCGCTCAAGCTTGCGGTGTGAAACGGGCATAACAGTGAGTACAGTAGACATCTAATCCACTTTGTTGACATGTGAAGTATTACCTTACTCAAGTTGCAAGAGTGTGATAGCGTTGTGCTGGGAAGCATTGTGGTCGTGGTGGGGATGCACTAGTTACATCCCTTTTCTGACACTGTGTTTTTCCCTTATTCTCAATGATGCGTCACTGAATTAAACTGTATGCACTTTAGTGACGCATGACGGGACAAGTTACTTTTTACATTGGCACTCAGTTTTGTGAGCACACGCCAGATTGACTTTATCAAAGAGTAGTCTGTCACTCACATCAGCTTGTGTCAGAGAAACACATGCGGAGAAACACGCTTTGAACTATCTTTGGGTCATACTTCAAACTGGATTCAGCTTCCTGTGATGCGAACAGAATCTTTTGCCTTAAATTATGTTTTATTAACAAAGTTCAGGAGGAGCGCTTTTAAATGACCGACCCATTCATCACGTCATTCCAACAAGCAGACAGCAATCAGTAATCAACATGTCTACCCAATCAGCATAAGTGGAGGACATCATAAATACGCAGTCAACTCACCTATGTTCCTCGACAGTTTTTCAGCATTTGGTCACACCCAAATTGTTACAATGATTGATATCTTCCTGTCTGATGACGAATCCCTCATTGCCCAGGATGTCACCGATGCAAGAAGCACCTGTGCTCCACAGGACACCTGTTCTCCACCACAGGACACCACATCCGAGCCTCCAGTATCACCGCGTGGATGCGGCCCAGCCATGCCGCTGCTCGTACCCCAAGATGCAGAGGCTTGCCCTCACTTCCACCTTCAGCATCCTCCTACACATGGGCAGTGTTGGGGTTAAGACAAATGCTAATAAGCGATGATGTTCACTTTTCCAGGAGGATGAACAAAGCAGAGCTGTACAACCTGTATGTTTCACTTCAGTCAGCATTCCCCTTCTCCAAAATCCACTCTACATTCCAAAGCGGCTAACAAGACGAGTAAAAATCACAGGGCCCTGAAGCCACAATCTCAAAAAACACCATCTCCTTCCCTTGCAAGAAAGGGCCTTCAAGCTTCAGGCCACGGCAGCAGGCCCTCTGCAAGTTTGGGCCATGCCCTGGATTCCGCCGCTGCCAGTCCTCACTCTCATCTTTGCTCCACCAAACTACAGAACACAGCTTTCCCCAGCACGGCACCTCACGTCACAATACCAGCCTCCATCGACACAAGCTGCCCTGGTTACAAATTAAGACTGCTGACACCAGAGGCGGACCCATTCCCAACTCCAGTACCTCTCTATTCAGAGCTGATATTCCCATATACCACCCATTGAAACCCCTACTCAACGCCTCTATTAATTCCATTCTTCAAGCCGTTTCCCCCAGAAGCCTCCAATCCTACCCAACTGCTTGGAAGTCCTTCCACTCCACATACAACCTGCCTTTTCCTGATTTTTCACTGCTCACCATCACTTCATTCATATCTATCTCAACAGGATCAAGAACCTCCAAGCCAGCTCCATCAAAGGTTATCTGAGCAGAATTAAGTTCTTCCACAAACTAATTTTTTGTTCACCCTCATCAGAAATGTTGATTAAAGGCATCCAAAAAACCCAACCCACCCACCCAGATGCCAGACAACCAATAACTCTAGAAATACTCACCAAATGTATCTCCACCTTGGTCGCTGGTCATCAGAGGCTTCCAAGGGCTACATCCGTTCCAATCACTTCCACATCAAAGAAGCTCAATGAACCCTCATCAGCTAAAACCCAAACCTTCAGGCTCACCGCATCCACTCCAATTTAATATCATCAATCCCCTTAACAACGGAAGCAATTCTACATCCTCTGCCGCATCAGCATCTCCCCAGTAGCTCCCGCAGGAGCTACCTAATTCTTTAACTGCCGCAGCAGTGTTATCTCCTCCGCTCCCGCAGGAGCTCAGTTCTCTGTCCAAACTCGCCCAAAGGACAGTTGAAAAGCAAGTTGGAAAGCAAGTTTTGTCGACTGCCGCAGCAGTCATCTACTCCACTCCCACAGGAGCTCAGTTCTCCGTCCAAACTCACCCATTGGACAGTTGGAAAGCAAATTGAAAAGCTAGTTTGGTCCATTGCCGCAGCAGTCATCTACTCTGCTCCCACAGATAGCTCTATTAAGCCATCGAAACTTGCTCCACTGCCGTAGCAGTGTCATCTATTCTGCTCCTGCAGAAGCTCAGCTCTCTGTCCAACTTACCCATTGGATAGTTGAAAGCAAGTTAAAAGCAAGTCTGGTCCACTGCCACAGCAGACATCTTTTCGGCTCCACAGGAGCTCCGTTATGCCATGCAAACTTGCTCCACTGCCGCAGCAGTGTCATCTACTCCACTCCCACAAGAGCTCTGCCACTCCATCCATTTTCACAGCAGGGTCATCTCCTCCGCTCCCGCAGGAGCCCAATTCTCTGTACAACCAGCTCATTGGATGGTTGGAAAGCAAATTTGAAGCAAGTTCCATTCCACCGCCACAGCAGTGTAGCAAATTAGCTCAAAATAAATATGAATAATTAATCATAACTAGTTATAATTAATTATAAATATTTGGATCAGTTAATAAAATTAACTTAATGTAATGTAATTAATACATAGAATAAAGCCTATAAAAGGAAAGTCATGAGATGGGAAAATTGGATACATGTTTATACATTTCCCAAGTTGTTATATAGAGAATACAAATACATAGGATTAAGAGAGTTTATTTGTCCTTCTCAGAAAGAATGAAGTCAGAGTCACTAGTCTCTGCAAAATTCTTCCTGATCGTAAAAGGTCCAAGTATCTGTAGTGGTCTCCTGCAAGCTCTGGGGTGAATGCAGGGATGTGCCTGGCTATTCGTTGGAGGTCTTTGAATGCCACTTCACGTGATGTTTCAGGGTCTGTCTAAATTAATCCTTCTCCTTCTGCAGCTGCAGAGGATTTCAGGAAATTGTCTGATAAGGTGTCAAACAGAAGGCTTTGGTTCCCCCCTCTGTACCTCTGTGCTTGGCTGGGGGAGGTTCTTCTGCTGATTCTATGTGGGGAAATGAGATGTTTCTCCTGCAGTGGTTCTTTTTGCTGCAGGTAAGAGAGTCTCAGTTCTCTTTGGGCCATGTCAAGTTCATCTTTGGTGTTGTTCAGGTGACGTTCACAGGCCCTGATTCTGGCGTCTTTGTCCAAGAGTTCAGAATTTGCTGTTTTTAACAGTGACTCTTTGTGAAAGAGTTCCTTTTCCAGGTCCTCTCTGCTGAGCAGCTGTCAGAGCCTTTTGAAGTTTGTGGATTTTCTTCTGTGACTCTAATCTGTCAGGGTCCTTGTGTCTGTCCTGAGCCTCCATCTCTAGCTGGTCTATGTGGCTTTTAGCATCCGTCAGCTCCTTGTGAGTCTCTGTGATCTGGAGTTTGAGGTTGTTCACCTCCCTTTTCAAACCTGTGAGGTTGTGGGCCAGGAAGAAGATGACCTCAGTCAGATCTTTGTGATCATACCCCTGGTTTGAGTCATCTTCCTTTAGTTCTCTTCCATTGTTGTCCAGTTGCTTTTGGCTCTGGTGCTGCAAGTGATCAGCAGCCCTGGTTAGGAGGGTGTTCCTCACGACACCTAGCCAGTCATTTTGGTCTGCCATCTGGGCAGTTAGGCTGAGCATCTGCAACATTTAGGCATGCTTGTGGTGAGAGTAAGGGTAAGGGACTAATGCAAGATCAAACAGAATTTGGAACTGAAGGCACAGTGAGCAGCCAGGTGTATAAAATACAGCTAGTATGACTTAAGATGGTTCTTATGGTCAAATTATGTCTCAGAACTTGCTGATGGCTCACAACAGGCTTGACCTCTGAACAAATGGAAAAGATAAAGGGAGAGAAAGAGGAGAGCTTTCCTATTAGATTGTGCTTATTAGTGGTGCTCAAAATTATGCCATAGCAATCGTTCAGATTACTTTTGTAACCATACCTAAACTCACAAAGTTTACATCAATTGGTTAAGTAGAGCATTACATCACATCACAAACAACAGAAGATGCAAAATATCATTTTAAATACACAGAGAGTTTTAATAACACTAACTAGCTGTCATGGAGTCAGCAACACCATCTGCCCAGCTATCAGAACCATATTTGACCACTTGTTCACTATCCCCAGAATTCTGATCACTTGCACCTGTTTACCATCATCAAGTCACCCTTTATAAGCCACCACTCCCTTAACTTCAGTGTCTGCTCTCGTCACTCGACTACAGACCCACTCATACTCACCTGAGTGCTTACCTGTTCATTCTGATCCTGTTCCTCATCTTCAGTCATCTGTTCTCTTGTCGTCTTAGTCATCCTGTTCCCTATTCGTCTGCCTGCTTCACCACCAAACCACCTGCATCAGAAAGACTGTGTTACCATCCAGCTAAGTTCAAGTCATACTTATGTCCAGCTGACCTTTGCAGTGGGCACAATCCTTGTTACAGTCCAACGCTCAAGTCACCAACTCCCTGTCAGAGTTCATTAGCCACTTCAAGGAAGTCTTCGGACAGACTGTATCAACCATCTCTGTACACGATCGACTCTTCAATCTTCGTCAAGGTACAGATTCTGTCAATACATACACCTTACAATTCGCACCCTAGTGGCCCTAAGTGGCTGGAATGAGACTGCCCTCCTCACTGCTTTTTGTCAAGGATTAAATGCTGAAATTCATCAACTGATGGTGATATACACTATATTGATATATATAGTATTGGGACACCCCTCCAAATAATTGAATTCAGGTGTCCCAATCACTTCCATGGCCACAGGTGTATAAAATCAAGCACCTGGGCATGCAGACTGCTTCTACAAACATTTGTGAAGGAATGGGTCGCTTAGGTTACCCTGATAGGTTGGCACCTGTGCAATAAGTCCATTTGAGAAATTTCCAAACTACTAAATATTCCACGGTCAACTGTTAGTGGTATCATAACAAAGTGGAAGCAATTGGGAACAACAGAGCAGGGTCAGCGCATGCTGAGGCGCACAGTGCACAGAAGTCACCAACATTCTGCAGAGTCAATGGCTGAGCAGCTGCAGCCAAGCCTTACATCACCAAGTGCAAAGCGTCGGATGCAGTGGTGTGAAGCATGCCGCCACTGGACCCTAGAGCAGTGGAGACGTGTCTGGCAATCCGATGGACAAGTCTGGGTTTGGCGGTTGCCAGGAGAACGGTACTTGCCTGACTGCATTGTGCCAAGTGCCAAGTTTGGTGGAGGGGGGATTATGGTGTGGGGTTGTTTTTCAGGGGTTGGACTTGGCCCCTTAGTTCCAGTGAAAGGAACTCTTAATTCTTTAGCATACCAAGACATTTTGGGCAATTTCATGCTCCCAACTTTGTGGGAACAGTTTGGGGATGGCCCCTTCCTGATACAACATGACTGCGCACCAGTGCACAAAGCAAGGTTCATAAAGACATGGATGAGCAAGTTTGGTGTGGAGGAACTTGACTGGCCTGCACAGAGTCCTGACCTCAACCCGACAGAACACCTTTGGGATGAATTAGAGCGGAGACTGCGAGCCAGGCCTTCTCTCCAACATCGCTGCCTTACCTCACAAATGTGCTTCTAGAAGAATGGTCAAAAAATCCCATAAACACACTCCTAAACCTTGTGGAAAGCCTTCCCAGAAGAGTTGAGGCTGTTATAGCTGCAAAGGGTGGGCCAACTCCATATTAAACCTTACGGTTTACTGCTTGCTTACTGCAACAACCCGCTCTGCATCCTCCGCCCTCTGTAACACCTGTCGCCCTTCCAGCAAGAAGGCTTGCAGTCGTGTATAGACTACCGGACATTAAACTCACAAACAGTTAAGTTCAGCTACCCCCTTCCTCTGGTCCCAGCAGTGTGGAGCTCGCATATTCTCCAAGCTGGACTTACGAAGTGCCTACAATTTAATCTGCATTCGGAAGGGTGACGAAGGGAAGACCGCCTTTGTGACCCCTTCAGGACACTATGAATAACAGGTGATGCCCTATGGCCTATCCAACTCACCGGTGGTCTTCTAGAACTACATGAATGAGGTATTCCGTGACTTCCTCAACCAGTTCGTCATCATCTACATAGACAACATCCTCTTTTATTCCCAAACTCTGACTGAGCATCGTCAATATGTGGAGCAGGTCCTTCAGCATCTTTGTGAAAAATAGGTTAATTCAAACTCTCTTCAAACAAACTGCATGCAACCATACAAAGTTTCAGTTGGCTGTTACATTTGGATTAAAAACATAATTCACAAATTTGGTAACATTTTATTTTGATGGTCCACTTTAGACTTTCTGTTGACTATACAGTATACGTTTCACCTACATGTCCACTCACTCTCATTCGAGTATTAGTAGACTGTCTGCTTAATATCTGCTAACACTTAATGTAATGGTCTGTCAACAGATGTTCTATAAGTAACTTTGCAAGTAAGTCAACTTATTCTACTAACCATGATCCCTTATTCTGCTAACCCTAACCTGACCAGTAATAATCTTCTAATACTGAACTAACATTCTAATGAGAGTTAGTTGACATATAGGTGCAATGTTACTTATAGCAGGGTTTCTAACTCTCATGCATTTGGCGTGAGACAAGCTTTCAGGCTCTGTCACACGCTCTCACACTGCCCAAGTAAATCTCATGCTAAATGTGCTATGCAGACTGTTTGGCATATGACATCAAGTAAGAGGGTGCGCAAGAGTGATTCGAAAGCTGTGCTTTTGAATAGGGTACTTGTTATAAAATTAAAATTACTGCTTATGTTGCTTATGTTCCTCTTATCAATTCCTTTGTATGCATTTTAATATGACTTTCAACCATTCAAGTGCAAGAAGACCCATGCAATGTTTTCTGTGCTGCACACACATGCAAAACATGCACACAAAAAGTTGCCTCTGATACTGAATATTGCACGACACTGAACCGAGTTCTCTCTCTTCCACATCTTTTTACACTTGAATTGACAAATATACAAAAAAAGTCAAAATATTCCCATAAACACTGTCAGTTATGTCTTAAGTGAATGTAAACTGTTGACAAAGAAAACACATAACAGTATATCCGTGCAGCTCTTAAAGTGACAGCAACCTAAAATTTCTGCTGCCATTAATAATGCTAATCAAACAATTCTCAAAAAAAAGAGAAAATTCTCTCGCTGTTCTTAACTGAATAACTTTTGTAACTATATTTGTAATGTATATTTTATTTATAATATGCAGTGTTATTTTACATTTGATTATTGATTATTTGTTTATGTAGCTGAATACCTGAAAATTTGCAGCTAGTGTTGTGGAAAAAATCTTTATTCCTTTTGTGGTGAGAATGTAATGAAACAAATAGTCAAATGTCTTTATTTATTTTATTCTTGCAAGAAGGTTGTTCAATGCAGATACAGAGTTTGACAAGGAAGAGAACACCCTCACACAGTGCTGGCTGTCTTATATACCCCTCTTATTGTTCCTTGTTACCCCAAACCAATCCTAAAACATGTTACTTTATTAGAATCATAAAATTAAAAAAAAAAGAGAGAGAAGTCTAAACCTTAGCAGATGCCCTATTGAACTCCAAGCTGCCTAGACAAAACATCTGCACCCTTGCCTCACTTCCTTTGTTAGTTTCAGAAGCGCTTCTCAAAAAAATAACAACATAAGCAGTAATTTTCCACTGAACAATCTGTATTAAATGTCATACAAGACAGAAAGAAAACAAATATCAATGCATCATTTTATAAATCAAGAAAATAAATGATAAATAATAAAAAATTCCTCAACACTAGACTGTTAACACATTCTTGTTGCTCCCACATGATATGCATTTCTGGTACACTATTTGCAAAAGTCTCAGTGATCTAGAATATTTCTAATAGTAAATGCTTACCACTTATCTAATATTATGATTTACTTGGAAAAAAATGTTTTGTTCCTCCATGTCTCAAATACGGTTTAAAAGTCACACAATTGTTCATTGAAATACCAAAGAAAAAAATGGAACAAGAAAGAGGAGGAGGAAAGAAGATCATGTCAGAGGCCTGTCATTCTACTTTGCATGCTGTTTTGCCAAAGAACCATAATCAGTCATATGGATCAAATTAAGTAGTCACATCAAATTGGCAGGATAACACCTGCTTATCCATGACCTGATCAGGTCACAGTACTTGAAAATGACAGCATTTGTTACGATTTTCATATTGTATGTTTTTACACATTTGTTGGCATTACTTTTTCCAAAATGTATATAAATTGACAGTGTCATTTTTTTTTTGTAGTATCAGATTGTCACCCTTCCCCCAAAAAATATGGTAATTAATAATGAAACGTGTGTATAATTTGGGGAAACTGGTGTATAATTCTGTGAACCATGTGTATCCAGTTAAATGTATCCTGTCCTTAAAAATAAAGGCCTTCTGAAGCAAAGTGATGTGTCTGTGTAAGAAAAATATCCATATTTAAAACTGTAAAAACTAAAATAACTAGCTTCCGACAGATGGCCGTACGCATCGATTTACGGCGAAAGAGTGAACACTGACCCGACGCATGACGTATTGACGAACGCGGAAACGCAGAGGAGGGAGCAAAACAAAACACCAGTCACGAATTAGAAGTCCAAAATGTTGGATTTCGATATAAGAAAACAGGAGCTTGAGTTGCCCAGCCCTATTTGTTCGAACAGCGAGAGGCGTCAAAGTCTGCGCTACTCCTACATCTCGTCAGGGGTTACTCTTCCGGCATAAATCGATGTGTGTACAGCTGTTTGCCAGAAGCTAGTTATTTTAGTTTTAAAGTTTTAAATATGGATATTTTTCTTACACAAACACATCGCTTTGCTTCAGAAGGCCTTTGTTAACCCTCCCAGAGCTGTGTGGGTATCTTTTATGATGGATGGTTGCACTTTTTTGGGCTTCAAAATCTCATCCCCAATAGAATACAATAGTGAATACACTGCCATTATAAAGCTTGGAAGGTCCAAGACATTATTTAATATAACTCCGATTGCATTCGTCTGAAATAAAGTCATATACATCTAGGATGGCTTGAGGGTGAGTAAATCATGGGGTAATTTAAATTTTTTGGGTGAACTAACCCTTTAAAACAGATTCACAGCCTGTAGTCCATGCATCAAGGAGAGTTCCGGCACCTCTCTGCGAGCATCTAAAAAAGGAGCTGGACAGGGTGACATTGGGTTGTGAGTGACTGGGTCAAATCATGGTCTGCGTAAAGAAAATAATGGTTAGATCTGAAAAACTTGAATGAGAGCATAACATGCAAACATTATCAAATTCCTAAAACAGAAGAAATCACAAGTGAAACGGCAGGTGAAATGGCAATCTTTTAGCAAACTTGATCAGTCCCAGGGGTTCTGGCAAATCAAGATAGAGTAACAGAGCACGAAATATTGCACCTTCATAACTCACTTTGGATGAGATTGTTTTCTGAATAAGGTTGTAATGAGCTATTTTATGGATGGTATAACTGGGTCAGCACTGTGGCTCAAGTGTGTTGCCTCACAGAAAGGAGTTTGCATGTTTTCCCTGTGTCTGCTTGGTTTCCTCCACAATCCAAAAACATGCTGTATAGGTAATTGGAGACACCAAAAATTGTGAATTGTGAGCTCTCTGTGCTCCCTTTTAATCTTTACCATGTCTTCTTAATAACTTTACACAACACTGCCATCTAGTGGTATATCTACCACACAGCAATAATAACAATGGTCTTGAATGTTACTGTACATCCGCCTTTTCTTTAGAGTGACCCATTATTCATCATAATATTCAACAGTTTAAACACAAAATGTAAAAACAGGCATGCCACTGAACACTAAAACTTTACACAAACTGAAACAAGTTCTGCATCGCATTTTTACATATCAGAATTAAAGGGTTGCATTCTCATCCTAAACATGGCCAAAGTTTCAAAACACGAGTTGGATGTATGACGGAGTATTTCTGTGGCAAATACCAGTTTCGGGGAGTTTTTTTTTTTTCGAGTATGGCCCTTTATCACATAATAAAGGACAGAATTCCTTTGTATAGGCACTTCTCCCTAAGCTTGCGCACACACATCACCCAGAGCAAGAGCAAGAGCACACCCATCAACGTGCTTTGTTTTGGGTTATGGAAGTCCAGAGATTTTTCAACAATGGGTAGATGTGCAATTATTCACTGGAGAACGGTCATCTTGCTGATGCTCATTTAAAGTCTCTTAACTAACTACGGCGATTTCTTCTGACCACTTGACCAGTTTCTGTTTGCACTTTGTAAGATCTGGGATTAATTTCTTTTAATTACAGTTGCTTTTCTGCTCCATTTATTTGCATTCAACTCTCACTACATCCTTCCTGGAGAGAGGTATTTTGATTGCTCTTTCTCTTAAATGCTGGAATTCATACTGCCTTGCAAATTGCTGGAACTCCTTGCAATTATAACATGGCGCATTGTCACTAACTACTGCTTTATGAATTCCATGTCTGGCAAATATCAACTTGATTTATTACATTACTGGCTGTTGTACCTGCCAAAACCATCTATTAGGAATAATAATATATCACAAACAGAAAATCTTTCCAATTGAAATGAAAGAGATCAGTTCCAACCTTTTCCCAAGCTTCAGAAGTCTGCTATTATCATGGCTTGCTTGTTTCTGTATTTGAGGCATGTTTCACACCTACAGTGGGTACGGAAAGTATTCAGACCCCCTTAAATTTTTCACTCTTTGTTATATTGCAGCCATTTGGGGATCCTCTGCCATTCCTCCTTGCAGATCCTCTCCAGTTCTGTCAGGTTGGATGGTAAACGTTGGTGGACAGCCATTTTTAGGTCTCTCCAGAGATGCTCAATTGGGTTTAAGTCAGGGCTCTGGCTGGGCCATTCAAGAACAGTCACGGAGTTGTTGTGAAGCCACTCCTTCGTTATTTTAGCTGTGTGCTTAGGGTCATTGTCTTGTTGGAAGGTAAACCTTTGGTAAACCATTCATCTTTCCCTCGATTGCAACCAGTCGTCCTGTCCCTGCAGCTGAAAAACACCCCCACAGCATGATACTGCCACCATCATGCTTCACTGCTGGGACTGTATTGGACAGGTGATGAGCAGTGCCTGATTTTCTCCACACATACCACTTAGAATTAAGGCCAAAAAGTTCTATCTTGGTCTCATCAGACCAGAGAATCTTATTTCTCACCATCTTAGCAAACTCCATGCGGGCTTTCATGTGTCTTGCACTGAGGAGAGGCTTCCGTCGGGCCACTCTGCCATAAATCCCCGACTGGTGGAGGACTGCAGTGATGGTTGACTTTCTACAACTTTCTCCCATCTCCCAACTGCATCTCTGGAGCTCAGCCACAATGATCTTTGGGTTCTTCTTTACCTCTCTCACCAAGGCTCTTCTCCCCCGATAGCTCAGTTTGGCCGGACGGCCCGCTCTAGGAAGGGTTCTGATCGTCCCAAACGTCTTCCATTTAAGGATTATGGAGGCCACTGTGCTCTTAGGAACCTTGAGTGCAGCAGAATTTTTTTGTAACCTTGGCCAGGTCTGTGCCTTGCCACAATTCTGTCTCTGAGCTCTTCAGGCAGTTCCTTTGACCTCATGATTCTCATTTGCTCTGACATGCACTGTGAGCTGTAAGGTCTTATATAGACAGGTGTGTGGCTTTCCTAATCAAATCCAATCAGTATAATCAAACACAGCTGGACTCAAATGAAGGTGTAGAACCATCTCAAGGATGATCAGAAGAAATGGACAGCACCTGAGTTAAATATATGAGTGTCACAGCAAAGGGTCTGAATACTCAGGACCATGTGATATTTCAGTTTTTCTTTTTTAATAAATCTGCAAAAATGTCAACAATTCTGTGTTTTTCTGTCAATATGGGGTGCTGTGTGTACATTAATGAGGAAAAAATGAACTTAAATGATTTTAGCAAATGGCTGCAATATAACAAAGAGTGAAAAATTTAAGGGGGTCTGAATACTTTCCAAATCCACTGTATATACCATCTTCTCAATGTCAGCATTTATACCTGGCCAGTATACTGCTTCTCTCGCTCTTCTTTTGCATTTTTATATTCCCAAATGTATGTCCAAACCATAAACATCACTATGGAATTTTTTCACATTCAAATACTAATCCTAAACACTCTTTTTCTGTTTGTGCATACTGTTGTTCAGCATCTGTCATGGTCCTATAAGCATACGCTGGTCTCCATCCAGCACCATCAGTTTGTAGCAGTATTGCACGTAATCCATCTTTTAAAGCATCTAGATATCTTCAGTGGTTTCACAGAGTCAAAGAAGGTCAGTACAGTCTCTGTGGTCAATGTTGCTTTCAGGTCAGTCCACTCTTTTTCATGTTTAGTAGTCCATCTAAACCAGGGGTGTCCAATCCTGCTCCTGGAGGGCCACTGTCCTGCAGAGTTTAGCTCCAACCCCAATTAAACACACCTGAACCAGCTAATCAAGGTCTTAGTCATACTCCAAACTTCCAGGTGGATGTGTTCACATCATTTATATATGTATGAGGCGCACATGTGAAGTTAGAATTTTTCAGGAAAAAGGACACAATTACAAATTTGTAACGTGTAACGAAAAAGTAATATAACAAGTAGTGTAAAAAAACTGTTGGCAGAAGTAATAAGTAAAGTAATAATATTACTTTTGAAAACCTATTATGGACGTTCTGAAAGTGTTCTTTATTACAAGTTTAAAAAAAAGAAGAGAAACAAAAATTGTTTACATTACATTGTTACATTAGTGTTGATGCAAGCATGTAAACAAAAGCTTTATATATGTCAATTACTCATTAATCTCAAAAATCACATACTATCTTAATGCAGAGTGAACCCCAGAATAGATTCTCTTTGCCTATGTGTTTCTTTAACATTGTGGTAACATAAAAGTGAAGAATCAAAGCCACTAACACAGAGTTTAAGAGTTCACACCTATCCTCCTTATTTTGCAACTCGAAAGTAAGCTACTTTCTGTGAGTGTGCTAGACTTTCCATTCATTAGCCTCTAAATAACTAGAAGAATAACAAAGTGCAGTAGACGGTAAAACTATTTGTGCTACAAATCATGTTTATGATTATGATAACAGATTCAGATAATATAACAAATACCAGCAATATCCATCAGCATGGAGGACTGTTTTTGTTCAGCTAAAATAACTGGAAGCGGATGAGACCGGAAGCCTTGCACATTCAAGTTACAAATGGCAGCACTGCTCTTACGTTAAAAATAAGGTGGATGACTAATGTCTAAGTCCTACTGATAGTTTGGGTGTAATTCTGAATAGATGTTTGAAAGTATGCAGGAGTGTTCTTTTGTGGTTGGAATATTATGACATATGATTTTGGTATGAAATAGCTAAAGAGTATTCCATTTATACTGGATATCTGGGCTATTGCATTCAAAAGAGTGATGTATTTGCTTTTGAAAGATAGGTATGCTGTGAAATATACAATCCAGGTCAGATAGTACAAAATGAGACTAAAGGTTATTGATTTGGCCTCATTGTAACTTTTTGGCAGATCTCTTCCCATATAGGAAAACAGGAGACACAGGAAACCAAGAAACCAACTTATGAACACAAATATGGTTATGGTTAATGTATTCCCCATTTCACAGATGAGCATAATTTGATCTTTAAAAGTCCGTGAGTCGGCGATGGGTTTGTCAGGAGAGAAAGTCATCCATACAACACAAGAAATTAAATGAATGACAGACACAGATGCAATGAAGAGCCACTGGCCATTGTGCTTTACCCAAAGGCTGTGCACCTTAGGGAACTGAGCAGCCATTTTAAAAACACAAACAATTTGAAAGGAACGGACAGTCAAACAGGAAATGCAGACAGTGAAGAAAAATGTAAATATGGCCTTTCTCATAAGGCAAAGTGCAGATGTGGGTTCTCCAAAGAAAAAGAACGCACTTATACTAGACGAAATCAAGCATGTCAACATCAGGAAACACATGCTACCACCAGCAGACCTCACCACTGGGGTGTTGTAATTGTAGGCGAAAATACAAAATATGGCAATGAGTAAAATAATTATACATATGGCAGAAACCAAGACAGCGATGGAGGGGATTTCTGTGAACTGAAGATAGACAACAGAACGTGTCTTACATGTTGTGCTGCCTTCGTCAGACCATTCATTCTCTGCACATGGAAAACAGGTATAGGGGTCCCCTGAAAAAATAATATGAATGTTTATAATAGTATTTTCTAAAAGCTTTGTGAAAAAGAAGTACAGTATACTTCAGCATACTTTTAAAAAGAGTAATCATTACACTAATAATTATATTATTTAAAAGAAAATACTAAAACTACAAAAACTACAAAAATCCAAACTGTTCACACTTGTAACACAGCTAGTCATTCTTTCAAAATGTATACATGTTTTCTTTCCACATAATAATTAGTTTCAATAGTCAGCCTTGTTGCATAAAAAAATAGACACATTACCTAACTTATGTAACTGACCTAAAGGCACAATATGTAAATTTTCACCGCTATCGGTCGCTTATTCAAAACAAAGGCGTAGCTTGATGACGCCTTGATTTCGTGGAATCATGGGAAGTGTTGTCTTCACGTCTACAGCCAGTGAAAAAGAATCAGGACGGGACTCATTGAGATTATTAATGTTACTGTAGTATGAAGCAGAGCGCGACACATGCCTCGAGAGCAGCAGAGCTTTTATTATGCCGCAGTTGCTGCTCCCGCTTCTTCCGGTCAAGCATATGTGGGATAACGCAGCGCTGTTTTATCATATTAGATACTTTTGTGTGTGGATAGTTGTAATAGTTTCTCTGCGTTCGCTCGGCAGCTACTATGAGACAGTTAATGTGCAATGCATTAAGCTAGATCGATATTAGGTATGGTAAAACATGGTACTCGCTGTACGGTAAATCAAGCAAATGCAATTTAAATAATAAGACTTACTGTGTTAAGCTATATAACATGATTATTTTTCTGTCGATTAATGTATCCATCCAAATAGTTGAGGAAATCGAGGGTAATGTGGGTGATTGATAGGTGACGCACGGACATGGTCCGTGTCCTGGTTAAAATTGCTTATTCCTCTGGATTTAAACATTCTTGGAAACATTTGGGATAATATAAGTACATAAGTCAACAAAATATATAACATTGTTCTAGTGTTTTTTGGATATTTTAATCCAACAATTTTACACATTGTGCCTTTATAGTAAAATACATAATGTTTGTGATTATGTATCCAGTGTGAGATTAAAAGATGTGAAGAAGATATGATACAGCCAAGAGGTTTTGTGCTAGAACAGAGTTTGCAAATGTTCTCACTGTACCAGAGTGAGTGGAGTGGAGCGGCAACAATTTCCCCTCCTCTATCTAAACTTTCAATAATTACTCCACCCACATATTCTGCACTGTATCTTTTGGCTGAATCTATACTGTAGTTGACCTTTCAGATTAAGGGTTAGTTAAAGTAATTTGTCAGTCTATACTGAAAAAACAAACTATGTTGGGTTGTCATGTTTTATGGTGACATTCCATAGACATAATTTTTCTACTGTACAAACTGTATATTCTATCCCCCACACTAACCCTACCCATCACTGAAAACTTTCTGAAAAAAAAAATCACTTAGTAGTCATCAGTTGGATTAAATGATAGACAAATGTATTAAATTAAACAAGAATAGATGCTTATGAAAAGATTGATAGTAACAGCATTATGAAAGGCAGTGAAAAGGATATTTTTGATATGTTTTGAAAATTTAGCCCTTGTCAGAGTTATGTTATGTTTGGTGTTAGTTTTATTCCTGTGTGTTTGTTTCCTGTGCTTCAGTTCTGTAGTCTTAATCGCATTCTAGTTAGTCTCCTTGGTTACTGATTACATTCAGGTGTCTGTCATTATGTTCTCTGTGTATTTATACTCCGTGTCTTTCAGTTCATTGTCGGTTCTCGTCTTGGTAAGGTGTGTTTGTTGCTTCCCGTTTGCTGTGTTCTAGACTATGTTAATAAACCTTTGTGTTGGAATTACTATTATCTCCTTCTTCGTCTGCTTCCCTGCAACTCACTGTAACAGCACTTGCTTGTGAAAATTGCAACAAAAAACTGCATGTAATGTTTTTGGACATTGATTTGTACTTACGAGAATAATTCACATAGCTATTGCATGGGCATTCTTTACACGTAAAACAGCAACTATGAAAACCTTCAGGTTGCCTTGAAAATCCCTCCTTACACTCAGCAGAGCAGTTTGAGAAAGGAACCTTAAAGGAACAGAAAAATGTTTCATTAAATTTAAAGGTTTTTTTTCAACTGATTTTACACATTTCTCTAAACTGACGTCAATATTCTCAAACAATTCAGCTATCTGAGCAATATTCAATTTCCGTAAACGGACTGCGAATTACAAAATACAAGTTACATAATTCCCTTAAACACACAAATTTATCAGATCTTGCTTTCAAACAAAGTCAGCTTTATCATAAATGTGCTTTTTCAGTAGTATACATGCATATGCAATCAACAGAGAACAATCTAATAGTCTTGATGTCAGTATTTCGAAATTTGATGAAATTGATTGATTTGGAAAAACTGGAATCTATAAAGTGAAATGTTTAGATAAAGGCTCATCAAATTAAGACTTACAGAACCATTGTTATGCCAGCGCAGGAGTGAGTTGTTCATGGTAAAAGTCACTTCTGGATATGTATCATATGTGCCCACCATCTCAAACTGTGGAGGATTCACATCAGTGTGCCAGAGCACAACTGCATAACTGATGGTTGGATCATAATTATCATCATATTTCACATGACGGCCACTGAGGGGAAAATCCAACTTCTTTATTTCTCCCAGAAGCTGTTATGAGTTGTGGTGATTTTTTTTTTTTTTTTTTTTTTAACAAAAAGAAAGACCACATAATATTATTACTATAACTTTGATAAAATGAATATTACTTTTGTTTTATTTATTTATTAAATGATTGGGTTTCACTTTATTTTGATGGTCCCTTTAACACATTCTGTTGACTATAAGTAACGTTGCACCTGCATGTCTACTAACACTATATTAGTAGAGGATAGAATAAGTTGACATGCACTTGCAAAGTCACTTATAGTCAGTAGAATGTCTGTTGGTGGACCATCAAAAAAAAAAAAATTTTACCAATTATTGAATAATAATTATAATGTAATATGCAATTTCTTAAAAATATGACCAATATTATTCATTATGTAATTAATTAAAACATTGTTATTCAATAATGTAATTAAAACAATGATTCAACTTGTCATGGATTCAAATGAATTCACTCACCATGTATGGCTTAACCTCTGTGTTTTTGCGGCATTCACTCATGTCGCACTGCAGAACCTTATGTAAAGCATGAGCTATAGTATATATGGCAGCATAGATGGCAAAGGAGAATGTGGGATTTTCATTTATAATCTCCTCTGGGGTCAACATTGTGCAGTAATCACAAACTTGATTACACGTCTTACTCGTACTCTGGATGTCACTCTCTTCATTATGGTTAACATCAGTTGTTCTCCTGTCTTTATAGACAAATTCATTAAATCCAGGCAATGACAACAATCTTTCGGTAATACCAATGATTGTGCCAATTTTCCCAATTCCTGGCTCTCTGGGAATCTGTTGATTCATCGCCCACGCTTGACTTGCAATCCATACTTTGTCTTGGATATTGTTCTCTATGGCTGCTTTGATAATTTTGTTTGCATATTGTGACACAGCAAAAACAACAATGACATTGATGTTTAGCATATCAATCTTTTGAAGTGTTAGACTGTAGTTTGCATTTAGGCTTAGACTCTCTTGATAAGCCAGACAAATGCCAGTATTGCTTATATACTCGTTAAACAGATTTAGTCCGTCTGAACTGTAATCGTCTTGGCTACCAAGAAAGGCAACCCAGTTCCATCCAAACCACTGTATGATGTGAATAATCATCTCTATCAGATTTTTGTTGCAAGGGATTGTTCTTACAAAAGAGGGATACTGAAGTTTATTACTTAACACAGAGCTAGTAGCTCCATAATTCACCTTTGAAAGAGAGGAAAACAAAATATTATAAACAATTCATTAGCATCATACTGTATATAACTTGGTAGTCCTGAACAAAGGGTTGGGAGTAAGTGTGTAAGCATTTCAGTTATGTAAACTGTATAAAAAGAAACAATTTACCAATGGTAAAAGGTCCATTGTGATTAGTTGTGCAATAGTAATAGTTGGTGTGCTTCCATATGGCCCTGTTAAAGCAATCACTTTAGGCCGATAGTTGTTGAGTTTTCCTTTAGGTTTTATTGATCCATTATTTGAGATAAAACTTAAGACTGATGGGAAATTCTTTGTATTAGAACAATGGTCAAAAATTTCATAGCCCAGAGAAACATTGGGCAGAAGAGTGGTGGAGTTGTTAATCTCCTCAACAGCAAACCTCATTACTTGCAACATCTGATAGCCAGATTCTGAGAAACGGTGCCTTGAAAACATCAGTGAAGAAGTTAATAGCATGTAATTAAAGTTTTTGTTTATAAATTTGACTTCGAGGAAATGCTGCTTTGATTTAAAATATTATATACTGACAACCCAGCTGATAAAAAATCCTTGCTTACCTGAAACATTCAGTGGTCTCTGGGGAGAACAGGGGTGTCACATGGTCAGCTTCATGTAAAGGGAAAAGGCCACCCAATAAGTAATCTCCTTCCAAGCTGAACTCAGATTTTGAGCAAGAAACTTTGAAAAAGAAACAATTAGTAAAGCCCACAAGGAAAATGTAAATTCTACTGAGACACATTGTTTAAGATGGCCCTTCGGTCAATAAACAGGGATATGCAGTAGCTAGTCATTTGAGTGTCAGGCTTATATTCTACTCTTAATTTTCTTAAAACTCATTTCAATTTGCTTAAACCATATTCAATGATACAAATGCCCATTTCCATATCTAAACTCACAAGGCATATGCCAGTCAGTTATTAAATAGAGCATTACACCACAATGCTCATCATAAAAAAAAAACAAATTTTACAAACCCGTGTGAAACAAACTGTACCCTTCTGAACTCTCAGCAGGGGTTTACAGTTGGATTACAATCACCGAGTTTTAGAAGCAGTGAATAGAAAGTTCATTGATTCAGCAAGACTATCACTGTTCACATATATGGTAAAATTTTAAATTTGCTTAACCAAGTTCCTGAATATATATATATATATATATATATATATATATATATATATATATATATATATATATATATTGGTTTTTTTTTGCATATCTGACATTTAATAACACAGCACCTATGTCACTAGACAACCCTCTAGGTTTGTGAAACAGTAAAGTGAAACCTGAGGCAGAATTGGTTTACTAGCAATTGGGGGTTAGGTGTCTTGCTAAAGGCCTCTCAGCTGTTTTTTGTCTGCTGCACCCGGGGAGCGATTGGGGTTAGGTGCCATGCTCAGGGGCACCTCAGTTGTGGGTAATGAGAATGGAACGGAGTGCTGTTCCCCCACCTACAGTTCCTACTGGTACTGAAACGCAAACCCATGACCTTCGGGCTACAAGTCTGACTCTCTAACCATTAGGCCACAACTGCTCCTGGAATGAATACAATGGAATTTCGACACTGTGTCTGATATTGACGCTATTGGGAACACCATCATAATGACAAACAAGCCAATTTATTGGTGGACGACAGTCCGTGATGTCATAAGCTGAGTACCCGCATGTCACGGAATAATAAGGCGGATGCAAATGCAAGTACAATCTCATTTATTGAGCTTCACTCCAGAAAGTAAACACAAGATACAATGGGCTGGCAGCAGGAGAGGGGTGATCACAGGGACTTCGATGGGCCGTGAAGCAGATGAGATGAGGTGGTGAAACAGGTCCGTGGTGATGCAGATCAGTGGAAGTCCGGGGAGAGTGTAATCCAGCGTGGGTGCGTGGAGACAGGAACACGAAGACACGAAGACTCCACTCACAGGCAAACTCACGAGGAACACGAGGGGAAAACACACACGGGACTCTAAACAACGATCTGACAACAAGAGACGAAAGACAGGGCATTAAGTAGGCTGAGGTGATGAGATACAGCTGCCGCTGATCAGACAATCAGCGGCGACGCCCACACGAACAGATTACGTGACAAACCACACGCACACAAGACAACAGAATGAGACAGCGGATCAGCAACCGTGACAGTACCCCCCCTCCTAAGAACGCCTCACGGCGTTCCCAGGAGCACCTACCTGTCGATTGTAATCATCGATAAGGGTGTGATCCAGAATGTCCCTAGCAGGAACCCAACTTCTCTCCTCTGGACCGTAACCTTCCCAGTCCACCAAGTACTGGAATCCGCGTCCCCTCCTTCTCGAGTCCAGAATACGATTAACCGAATAAGTGGGTTCCCCGTCTACGAGTCGCGGCGGTGGGGGAACCGGAGTGGGCGGATTAAAGTGTGAATGAAACACAGGTTTAATTTTGGACACATGGAAAGCGGGATGAATTCTCCTGTACGCTGGAGGAAGTTTAAGGCGGACTGCCACCGGACTAATGATCTTGGTGACAGGAAATGGGCCAATAAATTTAGGAGCAAGTTTATTAGAGACGGAGCGGAGAGGAATGTTCTTGGTAGAAAGCCACACTTTTTGACCCACGACGTATACGGGAGGCCTCGACTGGTGGCGATCGGTCTTAGCCTTGGTGCGCGCCCCCACCCGGAGTAGAGTCTCGCGGGCTCTACTCCAGGTGCGGCGGCACCTCTGGACGAAGGCGTGAGCGGAGGGGACCGCGACTTCGGATTCCATACTGGGAAAAATAGGTGGCTGGTAACCTAAACTACATTCGAACAGCGAGAGGCCCGTGGAAGACACTGGTAACGAATTATGTGCGTACTCAATCATAGAGAGTTGCTGGCTCCAGGAGGAAGGATTCTTGGAGACCAAACATCGCAACGCTCTTTCCAGATCTTGGTTGGCTCTCTCGGTTTGACCATTGCTCTGGGGATGAAAACCAGAGGAAAGACTGACCGTCGCCCCCAGCAACTTACAAAATTCTTGCCAAAATTTGGACACAAATTGGGGACCCCTGTCGGAGACCACATCCATCGGGAGGCCATGTAACCGAAAGACCTGGTCTACGACAGTTACCGCTGTCTCCTTAGCAGAGGGTAATTTGGGCAAAGGGATGAAATGAGTCGCCTTCGAGAATCGGTCCACTACGGTCAAAACGACCGTGTTACCCTGGGAGGGTGGGAGGGCGGTGACAAAATCTAGCGAAATGTGGGACCAGGGTCTCGAAGGGACAGACAGCGGTTGGAGTAACCCATCTGGAGGTCGATTGGAAGTCTTACCAGTGGCACAAACCGAGCAAGCCAAAACAAAACTGCGAACGTCACGAGCCATGGCAGGCCACCAGAATCGTTGCTTGACCAGAAAAATGGTACAATGAACCCCTGGATGACAGGCCACGTTGGAACAATGCCCCCACTTGATAACATTGGACCTTAACTCCTCCGGCACAAATAACCGATTCGGTGGACACCCGGTCGGAGGCGTTACCCCTTCTAAGGCCGACTTGACCCTCGATTCGATCTCCCATGTCAGAGTGGAGACCACTAATGTCTCGGGAAAAATACACTCGGGAGTAGACGGGCGTTCGGATGGATCAAAAATACGAGATAAAGAATCGGGTTTGATGTTTTTTGAACCCGGGCGGTACGAGAGAGAAAAGTCAAAACGTCCGAAAAAAAGTGCCCACCGAGCCTGCCTGGAGTTGAGTCTTTTGGCAGATCTGATATATTCTAAGTTCTTGTGATCAGTCCAAACGATAAAAGGTACCCCCGAACCTTCCAACCAATGACGCCATTCTTCCAACGCTAACTTGACCGCCAGCAACTCTCTGTTACCAATGTCGTAATTGCGTTCGGCTGGAGATAAGCGATGAGAATAAAACGCGCAAGGGTGAATCTTATCGTCTGTGGGAGAACGCTGAGATAGAACTGCACCTACCCCCACCTCTGACGCATCGACCTCCACCACGAACTGACGTGTGGAATCAGGGGCAATCAGAATGGGAGCCGAAACGAAGCGGCCTTTCAGTTTGGAGAACGCAGCCTGAGCTGCGTCAGACCACCTGAACGCCGTTCTGGGGGAGGTCAAGGCGGTCAGAGGCGCGGCTAGTTGGCTGAAATTGCGAATAAAACGCCGGTAAAAATTGGCGAACCTCTGTAGGGCCTTACGGGAATCTGGAGTTGGCCAATCCACCACAGCCTTAACCTTGTCAGGGTCCATGCGAACTCCCTCAGACGAGACGATGTACCCTAAAAAAGAAACAGACTGTGCATGAAAATCGCATTTCTCCGCCTTGACAAAAAGCCCATTCTCTAGCAGTCGTTGAAGCACTCGCCTGACATGTTGAACGTGTTCCTGGAGAGACGAGGAAAAAATCAATATGTCGTCCAGGTAGACATATATGAACTGGTCAACCATATCTCTCAACACGTCATTGACGAGTGCTTGGAAGACCGCCGGGGAGTTGGACAGCCCGAAGGGCATGACCAAGTATTCAAAGTGCCCCCTGGGGGTGTTAAAGGCGGTCTTCCATTCATCTCCCTTCCTGATGCGGACCAAATGATAAGCGTTACGTAAATCCAGTTTTGTGAAAACGGATGCTCCCTGCAACCTCTCGAAGGCTGAAGCCATCAACGGCAAAGGGTAGGTATTTTTTACCGTGATGTTATTCAGCCCTCGGTAGTCAATACAAGGTCGCAAGGAACCATCCTTCTTCCCCACAAAAAAGAACCCCGCCCCCGCTGGAGAAGAGGAGGGACAGATGAACCCCGCTGCTAGAGAATCAGAAATGTATTTCTCCATGGCCTCCCTCTCAGGAACAGAAAGAGAGTATAATTTGCCTTTAGGCGGAGACTTACCGGGCACTAAATCTATAGCACAGTCATAGGGACGATGCGGAGGGAGAGAAGCAGCCCGGGACTTACTGAAAACCTCCTTCAGGTCCAGGTACTCCACAGGCACGTTTGACAAATCCGCTGCCTTCTCCTGTAACACAGAAACAGAAACAGACGGACAAGCAGACACAAGACAGGACTCATGACACTGAGTGCTCCATTCCAGAATGGTGTGCTGCCGCCAGTCCACCTTGGGATTGTGCTGGGTGAGCCACGGGTGTCCGAGAACAATGGGTGCTAGTGGTGAGTCCATGAGAAGGAAATGAATGCGTTCAGTGTGGTTGCCGGAAGTGACCATGGTTATCTTCTCGGTGGAGACTGAAATGTCCGGTAGACTCTGGCCGTTGAGTGCGTTGACAGTAATCTGTTTAGTGAGTGGAACAGTGGATAAATGAAACTTGAGTGCAAACTGAGTGTCCATGAAATTACCTTCTGCTCCTGAATCCAGCAAGGCTTGACAGGTGACTGAGTGATTGGCCCATCTAAGTCTTACTGGAAGGAGAGTGGATGGAGAGGACTTTTCCGCGGAGATCCCGCCCGATAGTAGCCTCGTCTTTACTACCGGGCTCGGTCTTTTACCGGGCACGCATTCAGGAAGTGCCCGGAACCACCACAGTAAATACACAGTCCTTGGGACCTCCGCCGCTCTCTCTCCTCCCGGGAAAGCCGAGCTCTCCCAACCTGCATGGGCTCCGGATCGAAAGCGGGACTGACCGTGTCTCTTACGCCGCCTGTCCGAACCTCCGAGCCACTAGCTCCGCCGTCTGGCCGGGAGAGGCGCTCTAAACGATTGAGCCGGGAATCCACCCGTAGCGCCAGTTCGATGAGGCCGTTGAGATCCGGTGGTAGGTCCAAAGCGTAGATCTCCTTGTGGACACGGTCAGCCAGCCCATGCAGGAAGACGTCCCACTGCGCCTCCTCGTTCCATCGGCACTCTGCCGCGAGGGTGCGGAATTCAATAGAATACTCGGCCACAGTGCAACGACCTTGTTTAAGTTCCGTGAGTTGGCGAGCCGCTTCCTTGCCCGCGACCGCACGGTCAAAGACCCTCTTCATTTCCGTGGCGAGTGCCTGGAACGAGGAACAGCAGGGATCCCGATTCTCCCACACCGCCGTCCCCCATAAAGCTGCCTGTCCCGTGAGCAGGGTGAGCACGAATGCCACCTTGGTCTCCTCTCTCTCAAAGGTGCGAGGCTGAAGAGAGAAATGCATAGAACAACGATTTATAAAGGCTCTGCAGAAATTCGGCTCACAGGCAGTCGAGGCTCAGGATGGTCTCCTCGATCCGGTGGTGAGGGGGGAACGGGCGGCGTGGGTGGCGCAGTGGGATTGCGTAGTTCTTGTAGCTGCTGAGAGAGCTCGGACACCTGTGTCACCAGGGCTTGTACAGCACGGCCGGTGGATGAGATACTCTCCTGCTGCTGATCCATCCGTGAAATACTGTGGTTGATGAATTCAGTCAGCGCCGCTGAACTTGCTGCATCCATGATGGTCAGATCGTTCTGTCACGGAATAATAAGGCGGATGCAAATGCAAGTACAATCTCATTTATTGAGCTTCACTCCAGAAAGTAAACACAAGATACAATGGGCTGGCAGCAGGAGAGGGGTGATCACAGGGACTTCGATGGGCCGTGAAGCAGATGAGATGAGGTGGTGAAACAGGTCCGTGGTGATGCAGATCAGTGGAAGTCCGGGGAGAGTGTAATCCAGCGTGGGTGCGTGGAGATAGGAACACGAAGACACGAAGACTCCACTCACAGGCAAACTCATGAGGAACACGAGGGGAAAACACACGTGGGACTCTAAACAACGATCTGACAACAAGAGATGAAAGACAGGGCATTAAGTAGGCTGAGGTGATGAGATACAGCTGCCGCTGATCAGACAATCAGCGGCGACGCCCACACGAACAGATTACGTGACAAACCACACGCACACAAGACAACAGAATGAGACAGCGGATCAGCAACCGTGACACTGCAAGTATAAAACAGCACCTGTAATACATGTCATCAGCCTATTTTCTTCAGGAGCAACTTGTTTGTATGTATGTATAAGATGAACACTGGGTGCACTCACTGCGTTGCATTCACGGTGTGTTCTTGCTTCATTCTCTCCCAAAAGATGAGAATATAGCGTTTGCGCAGAGTGCATTCGGCTCTCGAGGGAATAGTAGGCACTCATGGTCTTACGACCGAGTAAATCAGTGTTTCTCAACCCTGGTCCTGGAGGACCCCCAACACTACAGGTTTTGTCTTTCTCCCCAATTAAACACACCTGATTCAACTCATCAGCCAATTAGAAGAAACTCCACTACCTGAAATGAGTGTGTCAGACAGAGGAGACTTTCAAAATGTGCAGTGTTGGGGGGCCCTGCAGGACAGGGTTGAGAAACACTGGAGTAAATGAATCGTCCAGCGTTCATTTGAACGGGCCGTAACTATTCACTCTGAAGTGAATATTAATATCCAAACTATAATGAAAACACTATTTATTAGCAAGGTAACAAAGATCAGCAGTTTAAGACATTACATTCGTAAGAACATAACAAAAGACACTTCTCTTTAAAAATATAAACAAGACTTTATTGATTATTCTAGCACATGAAACTACAATCTAACACAAACACATGCACACACACATTCACAAGAGGTGCAGAAAGAAAGAAAGAAGTGATGAACGAATGAGTTTTAAGAGAGTGAAATAATGAAATCCAAAGTTTCTAGCAATGTATGCACTTTGTAAAACCTGACCTGAACAAACCGTCAATCATTAATTTAACCCTGTTATTGTTTCTTAGGCAGGGTTATTACATTTTATATCATTGCACCAGTTTGGGTAAGAGGCGTTACTTGCATTTGTTGTTGATGTCTTTGAATGGGGATTCCCTTTGTGGTCCTTGCTGGAGAGGGATTTCCCAGGTTCTTTAATTCACTGGTGGTTTCTTCGTGTCTGTTTATAGTTTCATGTATCTTATTTTGTAAATAGTCATTGTCATGTTTCATGTTGCCCGGTTTGCCATGTGCTCCCGTGTCATGTAATTCCCTTGTCCTCATGTGATCATGTCATGTGCTTCCCTAGTCTCATGTGTTGTGTGTTGTCATTGGTTTGATTGTGCACAGGTGTCCCTTGTTTTGTTATTAGTCCTTGTGTATTTAAGCCCTCATGTTTGTCAAGTATTGTCTGTGTACCACTGTTGGAGAGTTTGTTCAGGTTCTTGTTTGCCAAGCCAAGCCTTTGTTTCTATTGTATTTTGCATTGTTTTATATTTGAATGAATAAAACTGCATTTGGATTCGCCTGCAACTTGCCTCAGTGGACTACCTTACAGGAAGCCAATCACATGGGTGTGTTGGCGGATGAATGGAGTCTCCCTCATGGCTGAAGTTTTGAGGTGGGCAAAGACTGGAGACGTTGATTAAACTTTGCGACAAAACTTAACTTCGAACATGAGGCTCTCATTGGCAAAGAAAGGAAACTAAGTAAATGAGAGAAAGTGAAACGAGTCAGATGGTTTGAATGAAGCTGTTCATTCTTAACCCATTTTCATCTGATCTTGATCTGCCTGTCTTCATTAGTCATCTGATTCTTTGTGTCCTGAATTTTTAAATTGAGGTGTTTGTCCAACCTCATTGAGAGGTTCTGACCAATTAGGTATCATCTTTGGTTCAGAGGTGGCTGTATTCACAAAACATTTTACCTTACCACTAAGAGTTCTCCTAAATAGCAGTGAAAGTTCTTAGCTAAGAGTTTTCTCTTAAAACCTGTTCACAAAGCTGCTGAAACTAAAGGAATAGACTGAAGTCTTAAGCTAAGAGTAAGGGCGGGGTTGACCTCGTTGCTATGGAGTATACACACAGTGATTGGCTGATGGGGACGAGTCAGCGATTTAATCATAGAAATATTGTAGAATGAGGTGTCATGTTTCCATATTAAAATAAATGTTTTAAAACACAAATGTTGCCATATTCAAATAAAGGTTTTAAAATGTAGGCTAAGTGTCACTAATTAAACTAGTATATACAGTTAATTATCCGCCTCTTGGATGTCTGCATCTCAAGAGAATGCAGAATTCAAGCGACAAAGTATGTTTTATAAACAAAGTTTGGAGGAACACATTCAAACGGTCTTTATAATCAGCACAAGAAGAGGAATAAATACACAGATGAGAGCCGGCTTTGCCTTACTTTGACAGTTTTCTGCATCCTTCCACCACCCCGCTCCTCACTCTCGGCTGGGGTCCTGGGGATACGGTGAGAACTTTGGGCTAAATTCCAAGCTCGGAGCCCTCGATCCCCTTGGACAGTAGGCCTACACCAAATACGCTTATTATATATTTTATTACTCTATTCAATCATTTTTGTGAACTCATGAAAACCACTGCCACAGGTATTTTCCATTGGACAATATTTATTTATTAAAGATATATTTTTGGCGCCTCATCGTAGATTCAAATCTATAAATCAAAATGTATTGCATTTATGAAGAAAAAGTTAAGCACCTAAAGCTCTATCACTATTATCTCATGGTGTACAGTGTCTTTAGGTGGATTAGGACTGTTTGTGATTTGGTCTTCTTAGTGACTTAGGAGTCCTCTTGACTACTCCTAACGTTTCACAGATTTAGGAGCTAGTTTTAGTGCTAAAATGCTTTGTGAAATACTCTTAGAGCAAAAATCTAGGACTCCTAAAATAAATTGGTGATTTAGGAGCTACTTTTAGTCTTAAGATGTTTTGTGAATATGGTCTCTTAACATTCCTGCTCTTAGCAGAGAGTACAGGGAGTACAGTTTAGACATGATTTCTCTACATTTTACACAGATTTCATTCAAGCCAAAATTTGAGTTATGAACAGATTTACACTCATACCAAACAAGGCACACTTTCAATCAAACATTCAATAACTATAACAATTACATGATTTGTGAGTGATCTAAGCATAATGGTCACATATATAGGTTGTAGACATGATATAGAATTATGCAGTTGAATGATGTTTGATTACAAGTCCATTTAGTCATCATTTTGGAATGATTTGATGCATTTTATATGTAAAAGCTGTCTCTGTGGTTTTTAAGAGACTTCAGCCCAAAAGGTAATTTAAAGGTCTTTAAGAAGAAGGTTTGTTTTGTATTTCTGTCGTGAGATCAAACAACCTCTGGCATTATCTTGATGGGGTTCAAACTGTGCCCTCTCCAAACCAATCCGTCTTTTATAAACTGCCTAACACTGACAATGTTCTTCCTTTTAGCTAGGATCATCTCTTTCAAGCTTGCAATGCCATAAAGTACTTAGCTGGGGGTTTCGTTAGTTAGCCCAGTCCTAGACTGTTGATTTGGGTTTTTGTGTGGAACTATGTTTGAACAAATCATCTGGAAGATTAATTTGTGTCTGGTTCACCCCCAGATCCTAGATGCTCATGGCAAGGCATATGCGAAGGCAAGACGGGCCTGGGCCCTGCACACCATGCAATCCGCCCAACATCAACTGTATCACCAACTTAGTAGTGATGCCAGAGGGTGGTGAGACAAACAAGTGATGCAAAGGCTCCAGGCCCGCCTTTTGGGGCAGCATGCTCCTCTGGAGCTTTGGTCCAGTGTCAGATTGATAGAATGTAGATGACCTTGCTATACAGACCCTTCATTATTATTCATGGTCTCCTCCTGAGGGATGATTTGAAAGCAACCATTGCCGAATTGGCATAGGAATGAAGCAGGTTTTTTGGTTAAAAGTAAAACAGGAATCAGACACCGCTCTTTCTGTTGCTTGTTTCATAGTGTGCACTAAGCAGTGCTTCATTACTTATGCACACTGTTGCGGTAATTTAAGATTAGGTTGTAGGATGGCTTATGTCTGAGGATATCCTGCCCACTTCATCTGCCCCCCAAGGTGAGAGTGGTATTGGTCAGTGGTTGTGAGTGGAGGTTGATTGTCTCTGGCATCTCTTTTGCTCCGCTCTGTTGTCTCGAAAGTATCTTTTTCCAGGGTTGAGCTATATTCTCCCCTATCTTAGGGTTTAAAGCAGAATTATGCTCCCCTGTGAACAGGCTGCTTGGTAAGTACCCTCGTAGGGTTAATGCAAGGTGAACAGAGTTATGTAGGGCAGTAAAGATTCCCTCTACTTCGTTTACCTCCCTCCCCAACTACTGTTGGGTCTTGAAGTAGGAATGTATGCTCCCCTTTGGATGAGTGTTGCCAGGGTATCCTATATGGTTACTAGGGTGTGACTAGACAGTTGCCAGGGTGTTATTTAAAGACTACTTGCTAGTCTGAGTCAAAAAAGCCCACACCCTGATCTCTATGATGTTCTGATGCAGAAATATCTTTCACACCTCATTCATGGGTGTATGATTAATGGTGTGGGACAAGTTAAGATTTCTAAACCATAGAGCAGCTTGCACTCGGTTCATGCTCATGTTTTGGGATGTGGGTTCCTCTCCTCTGTTGGTGGTGCTGATCATTGGGGCTATATAAAGCTCCCCCCAGTGAAGGAAGCTGTCACTGCCCACCTCAATCCTTCTGAAGCTGGGGTGGAAGTCCCATGCAGTGCACCTTTTCCCTCCATATGATGGCTGTCCTGCAAATTTACCAGTATTTATTTATTATTGCCATTTTTTTGCCATTATTGCCTTAATTTAGAGAGAGGACAGAACACCCAGAATTTTGCTGTCCCTTGGTCATGCTTTAACTTTGCAATTTCTAGTATTGCATTAGTATTGCATCCTTCTCATGAGTATTTAATAATTTTTGACTTTTCAGTCTGAGTTAAATCTCTTTTTTGGCTCATTTTGCCTGTAAAAGCAAACCTGCCTAATAATTCTGCACACCTGAATATAAGGCATTTTTAATTTCCAGCCTTCATGAACAATTATATATCATTAAAAACAATATTAATAGTAGTTATTAAGATTGATGTGGATTGGAATTGGTAAAATGTGCTTGGGAAAAAAAATATGATCAGAAAATCAACTTGCCTAATAATTCTGCACACAGTGTATTATTACTAATTTAAAATAACTATTAATAATTCAAAATGATTGTATACTGCCTTTCACAATAATTATTAGCCCAAAGACATTTTAAAGTGTTGGTCTATATAACAGGTAGGCTATTAATATTTGAAGAGATTTCCACCTGTTTTTTTTCCACACCTTTCAATTATTCAATAGAACATGAAATGTTATGTATTATAGACATAGAACATGAAATATTATGTGTTATGAGCAGTGTTGGGCAGTACAATAATAATATTACATTTTGCAGTAACTAGTAGTGTAACTAATTACAAATAAGATTTCAGGGTAACGCTTTATTTTTGAGTGTCATTGTTACATGTTAAATGTAGTTACTATAGTATTAACTTTCAATTATGCATAATTACATGCAACTAACCATAAACCTAACCAATCCCTAATCGTAACCCTCTAGTAAGTATATACTGCTACTTAATATTACTCAATACTTAAATGTATAATTACAGTGCAACAAGGACACCTTAAAATAAAGGGTTACACTTTATTTTACAGTGCCCTAGTTACAATGTAATTACTTAAATAAGTACTGAGTACTATTAATTAACTACATGTACTTACTATAGAGTTACAGTTAGGGTTAGGGTTTGGTTTAGGGTTAGTTTTTTGTAATTATGCATAATTTACTGTTATTACTATAGTAAGTACAGTACATAGTAACATGTAACTACGGCACTGTAAAATAAAGTGTTACCTAATAAAGTGTAACCGATTTCAGTAATAATATTAGTTACTTTTGATGCCGTCATGATAATTTTAACGACTTGCACAGGCACATGAAGCCACCAGTGCAGCAGGCAAGCTTGGAATATGGAAAAGCTTACATTTAGTGGATGGAAATATTGCCATTACATTGATTAATAATTTTCCTACTAACTTATGTGATTTCTTTTTATAAAATACATTATGAAATATAATCATATGGTAACCGAGAAATTATAGCTACAATTAGCTTCAAGCTATGACAATTAATGAAATTAATACAAGACTTTTACTTAAAAGTCACTATCAATCAACATTGAGTGTTTGTGGATTTTGGTCAAATGATGAGGCAGAAATATGTTGTTAGTAACATTTTAGAAGAATTTTATGAGGAATATTACATCTTCTATGGGGCGTGAAGTAATATAACTAGTAGAGTAACTAATTACTGTATGTGAATGCCATAAAGTAATAAGTAAAAGTTATATTACTTTTGAAAGGAGTAACTAGTAACGGGTAATAAATTACATTTGAGTAACGAGCACGTTCACATTTAGTCTAGAACTAGTCTAGTATAAGCATCATGTTTACACAGCCCACACAACTCCTCTGCACTCCCGATTTCTCTCAACATGGAGACAGGAGAGCTGTCAGTCAATAAAAGTGAAAACAAAGTAACTTGCATTACTTACTTGAAAAAGTAAATCAGATATTTTTGTTGTAAATTTAAAAGTAATTTGTTACTTTACTAGTTACTTGTATAAAGTAATCCAATTATGTAACTCGTGTTACTTGTAATGCGTTACCCCCAACGTTGGTTATGAGATATTTATTAACTAGTATCTAGGTTCTTAAAGGAGAGCACACTACACAGGCTGCATTTAGAATAGCATACATTATTTCTCAGAATATGCACTATGCTCATTATCATGAATTATCAATATGCATGGAATATATGCATGATCTCTCCTATTGCATTGCCAAAATATGCAGCACACCACGTGCTTATCCATACTAAATAGATATTATATGATAATATAGATAAATAATATATATAATATATACAATGTGCTTTCTTCTATAACCAGTGTGACGAAAGAGCCAAATATTAACCATGATTTCTAACATCTTCTTGATATATTATCTGTAAATGCCAAAGTTGACATTTTTACACAAAATTGCAAATTGACTACTTTGGTGATAACTGGATGTCACTTGCTGAGTTCATATGCAACATAATGAGGTCCTGTGACAATGTTATATACATGCTTTGCTCTTTTAAAAAATACAGTATACAGCATATACCGTGCAGTACTGTATAGTACACTAGCATTTCATTACGAACCACCACAGCCATTGCTCATCTATATCCACACAATAAGTAGAGGAGCGCAACAAAAAAAATTTATTATGAGATCAGAAATTCAGTAAGAAACCCATATTTTTCAAAAACATATTCCAGTTCCCAACATTAAAATTTAAAAAAAAAATCTTACATCAACAGAAAAGTAACCATTTACAGCAAATAAAAGACTGGATTGCACTGTTATTAAATGAGGAATGTGTCTTTTAGTCTAAACATCTAATGTTCCTATGTGTTTTTCAGCAGCTAAAATGTTTAGACATCTAGTTTCATTAAAACGGAAAATAAACCGTAAAGACACGATAAAGAAGTTTTTGTAACAAAACAGCAGTTGCTTTTGTACAAGAGCAAAGCATCTTACATTTAAGAAGAGGTTTGATGTAGGGAAAATTCACCATGGTGCATTCATTTAAAGGCTTAACGTCATAAGTAGTTAGATTCAAGTTTAAACTAAAATCAGTAATAGAAAAAGAATGTTTTCATCATGCCTGTCCTGGTAAGACACATGAGAGTTTGTTATTGACATGAACTCATATACTTCATTACACAGTAGTGCAATATTCACCAGCACAATTTAGTCTTTACAGCAAGTTTCCTCTCCCACCTTTTAAACGTCTGCCGAGCTGTTGGCAGGGTCAAAACGGTCACTAATAAGGGTCATCAGCTGAAGAAATTGTTGCTGTCAGCAGACTGGTCATGTGATCAGGAGTACGTTTGTTACATCCCTGCGAGCTCCGCCTGCTTCTCATCCTCAGACTCCGGTTGGTTGTCATCATCACCATTATAATTAGCTACATCATCCTCTAGATCCTGACCTGCACCTTGGTTTTCATCTGTAAAACACAGAAAATTATTTGTAATTTTATTGCTTAGGACAAAAGTACTTCTGACATATAACAATGCAGATTAAACACAACTTTCTGTAACTTGCTGTCATTTACCACATAAAATAAGTCATCCTTCAGTTTGTAAAAATGACCAAAAAGTGTTAGACATGAAATTCCCTAACATCTTTATCCAATAATTTTAAAATAAAAAATGTTATTGGTTTATATCATGAATATTTCTGTGTGATGATCGTGATGTTGAAGACAACCTTTAATCTTAGAGAGCTGTTTTTCTATCTCGCCCTCGTTGTCATACATAATGGCGTCTTCCTTCCCGTTTGCTTCCTCTTCCTCTTTCCTGTCCCCAATTTTGACATCTTCCTCCTCCTCGTCTCCAATCCCAATGTCATTTTCCTTCGGGTCTAAAATCCCTGCATCATCCAGCACAGTATCTGCATGAAGACAGATAAAATTAGTAATGTGTGTGTGTGTGTTGTGTTTTAATACCTGGATTGTCTCCGTTACCACACCTGTGTCCTTTGAAGCCGCCCCTTTAATGTCCACCACCACTTCTGGATCTTCTACATTGGCTGGTCTGTTAAGAGTCTCATTCTTATTGGTCCGTTTGGAGATAGGGGTGGGTGAGTCTTGTGAAATCACAGCATCTTAGAGAAGCAGACAGAATGTTGTTAAAACACATGCAGGAGGAACATAGAATTTAGTTTTTGTTAAAAAAAAAAAAATGACAAGAGTTAAAGGCCTGTTCACTCAAAGAACGATATCTATGGACACCAATGGACAATAATGTTCTGTTTATTATAAGCACAAGCTGCAGTAATGTCGTCTGCTGCTTTAAATGCTCATTAGTCGGGTAGATTCTGATTGGCTGCCAATTTTTTTATCGTTAATCAGCTGGTATAGTTTCTCTGTTGATACTGTAATAGTTGTGGTGTACACTTTGCTATTCTTTTAGAGTTAGAACAATTATTAAAACTTTATTGTTATCGTCCTTGAAAGAGTGATAGTACGGAATCCTAAAACTTACGTTTTTAAGGTTGACTTATGACAAACAACAGACTTTTCACAATACACATTTAAAGTGTTTACACTTCTGTTTATTGTGTTTAGAAAGAAGTCTGAAGATCTGAATTGATCAAAATAACATGCATTTTGAAAAAAGATAGAGTGATTATTAATTTCATGCCTATTTTACATGCTGGTGTGGTACTTATTGTTCTACAGGCATGAAAATCAAGTGGTTTGTTGTGCTTGTGCTAGGGCTGTGCCGGTCAACCTGACAACCGCCCCACCCCGGTGCTTTATATGTGAATGCTATTTTACATGAATATTACAACAGGACTGAAGCACAAAGCTTTGTTTACAAAAGAAATAATAGGTTAACAATTAAATGTTACATCGCAAACATCTGAATTCGTGAGGAATGAGAGAGGCACATGAGCCCATAATTTTAAGCCATTTGTCGGCTTTGTATTCTGTTTTGCGATCTGGTCACCTGATTTTCCATGAATTTAACAATATTCCATGAGTTGTTCAACTGAACATGGAATCTCTTGCTTCTTTTCCCAAATTTTCAGTCACGTCTCACCCATTTTCATAGGGAATTATAAACGTTTCTTCCTTTCATTTACTTTTAACTACTATATTTTCATATAGTAGAAAAACATTGCAGGACAGATACATTTTTACTTGCACACATGCCTGTAATTTAGTTTCGCTTTTCCTGGCAGCGCAAAATCAAATATACTATAACCTAAATGTCTTGCACTGGCAGAAGATAACATTTTCTCTTTAGACCTTTTACAACAAGTGTCAACTGCTTTGATATATTGGGAGGAGACATTAAGATATTAGACAAGAGATGGTCTCTGTCCCACATCCCTCTCAAAGCGCAGAGCGGTATAATATGACGACGCATTTATCTTTGTGGGGAAATATAATTAAACTTGGCTTTGTTCCAAAATTTCATATATATTCTTTTGTTTTCCATGCTCAATGACTTTGTATTGTTTAAATTTTAATGCACTTTTTAAAGTTTGAATCACATTACAAGCAAAATGTCTGCACTGTGTATTATTTGTGTGAATAATAGGCTATAAATAATTCCAGCCAATTAACTCCCCTCTCCCAAAAACACCACTAACCGGTTTGGGACCCAGCACGGTGGTAAAAAAAACTGCCACTGTCACAGACCTAGCTAGTACTCTTACACGACCCCATTTTCAACTAAAAACGGAAAACTTTTTATGTGTTTTGGCCACGACAATGCTGTTTTGGGGGCCTATTAGTTTTTAATAGTTTTCGCAGATCCGTGTGAATGGGGATCGTTGTTGTCTGTACCCTTAAGTTATTGGGACTTCTATTAAATGAGGGACTTCACCCATATATAGAGACTAGAACATTTTTCTGAAAGGTTCTTTCAACTTGGGCCAGTAATCAACCATTTAAAAACCACACTTAAACAGGCAGCTCGCACCTTTTTCATTTTTCTCCACTACTAACTCATTGCTTTGGACCTTAGCATCATTTTTGGACTGTGAATCCACTTCTGGTTTGCTGTTTGAAGGATCTGCCACAATTTTATCTGAATGGTTCGTGGCGGGAACATTAGATTTGGCTTTTGAAACAGAGACTTTCTGCATGGAACCATCAGCATTCTGTGAAGGACAGAGATTGTGGGGTAAGAGACACCAAATAAATAAGAATCAATATAAAGGAGTCATTTGAGGCCATTTTTTTCCCTCATAGCTGTATTTGTAGAGCTACCTTTTCAGATGTCCTTTGCTTTTCCAGTTTGGCTGCTGCAATTTTCCCATTGCATTCCTCTTTCATGGCCTCAATTTGTTTGTTACACTGAGCCCTGCACAAACCACACACCACACAGCCATTATCATACTGATCAAACTCTATAATGTCTTTGGTTTTGTAGATTAGAGCATTTTCAATGGACCTACATCTCACTGCTGGCTTTCTTACTGAGCGTGTCCATGTTATTTTGACAGGACTTCAGCTCGCTCTGCATTTTACTCACATCCTCCAGTAATGACTTCATACGGTCTAATAAAAGAAAATCAACAGAAATGTGAAGGACAGATGATATGCGTCACAGAGTACATATAATGAAGTAAACACTTACTCTTCATGTCTTGCACCATTTTAGCACTGGAGGAAATGTTGAGCTTCAGATTCTCCTATGAGAGAGAGAAAACGTTTAGACATAAAAACATACACGGAGCACATCCAATATCCCATTTTGGCCGTCAAAACCTAGTGACCACCTACATAGAAAGCCATTCTGGGTATCATCATGATTACTAGCTCTGAGTTTCCATCTAAACTGTTTTCAGTGAGTGTTTTCATACTTTTTCTTGTTTCCAGGTGTTCAGAGAGCTTTGCTGCTGTCTGTGGTGCGTTTCCTCCATTAACTCCAGCTGCTCATTCTGTCTGCGCATCTCCTCCTCGGCCTTCTGCTGCTCTCTGTCCTTGTCTCCAGCCAGCTTCCTCATGCGGTCCTCCAGCTCCAATATCTTGCTCTGGAGAACAACACAAAGCTTCTTTCTAGACAGACCCATTATAGTTAAACAGCCACTCACATCTCCACAGACTACATCCAAACACTGAGTGTCAAACCTGCAGCTCGACGTTTCTGGAGTTCGAGACCCAATAGTTGAAGCCGAGCAGGAGGATGCAGGTGATGAGAGCCGCCAACATCAAAGTTGAAGAGCGACCGCCACGCCGACCGTTCCCAAGGGCACCCATCATGCTCTATCACAGTCCCACAAACACCCTAATGATGGGTTTCTGAAAGGGAAAGAGTAAACTTTATATAGACATATAGCTCCGTAATACAGGAAATAACAAACACGTAAATGAAAAGAGACAAAGAAATATTGGCTCATTTCCACCGAGCGGTACAGTACGGTACAATTCGGATGGTAAACCCTGCTCTGGCTTATGTACCCTTACTTGATAGGCGTGGTGTATGCCGGAAAGTATTGATCGACGTCACTTGATAGGCATCACTTTTACTTTTGCAGCCTTTCTTCACCAATGATACCCAGGTAGGGCTGGGTATCGAATTCGATACTTTTTAGGTACCAACCGAATTGCCTCGATACTATCGAGTATCAAAAAGCGTCTTGTCATTCGGTACCAAATTTCGATACCTCCAAACGGAGCCAGGGAGAGGGGGCGGAGAAATGCTGTCGCTATCTCGTTGAGCAATGTAATAACGTTGCACTACATTGCTATTTATATCTAAATATATAAAACTATGCACGCGAGAGAGACCCTATGAGACCCACTTTCAGTTTATCTCCGAAAAGGACGGGTGAGAGTGCGAGCAGCCGGTTCACTACAGTCACTCCAGACACTGTGAACAGCAAAACAGAAGTGCCGCACATTAACTCTCATATCATGGAAAGACGCAACGAACATGCGTCACTCTTTTACTTTCGTTTTCAACTGAACGTATAGAGAAAACCAATCAAGGAAAACGTGTGCCTAGAGCACCTTCTAGGGGTCATTATATAAAACACAAAGGAAAACCCTACATGAGATATTGCTTTATAACTTAACAGCTTTAACTAAAAATATACACAAGCTTAACTAACAGAAATGATATAATTATATATTATATATAATTATATATCCAACAATGATGTAAGGAAACAGTGACAAAATATAAGTTTGAAGGGAGTAAAGCCTGTGTTTTGGAGCTCTTTATTTTGAACTCTCAAAGTGCACCAGATTAATGAATTTATCATTAAAATGTACTAAATTTTCTATATATATATATATATATATATATATATATATATATATATATATATATTGTTAAAAATATTTTTTTTGTGAAGAAGAAGAACAACAATTGCTGTGTGATTTAAAGATCTGCAGTGAGCCTCACATACTGACTTGAAACTGTTCATTTTGCATTGAAAACTATTTGAACTTTATTTGCACTGATTTATTGTGTTGGTTACATTTTGTTAATTTGTGCTTTTTTATTTCTTTGTGCAGTGCAGTGGCTCAGAAGAAAGTCTGTAAAATAGTCAACAAACTTAAAATATAAAACCAAAGATTTTTTGAGGTAATCTTGTTAAAACAGATTTTATAAAATTGGCATCGAAAAAGGTATTGTTCAGGAATCGGTATCGAACATTTTTGAAAGACCCCCACCCTATACCCCGGAAGGTCTGCACCTCCTGGGTCGACCATGGTACATTGCTGCGCACCGACTTTGTGTTGCGACGGTATTGTGTTTTAATTGTATATTTAAAAAAAATGGCGCCTCTTGTGGTGTCATTCCTGCGCAAGTGACGATTCTCTGTCAACCAATCAAAGTTCTGCAGTGAGTCCAGCTCCACCCTTTAGGTACCGGACTACTGAGCTAGGTACCCCAACTGAAGGGTCTCAAAAAAGTGCTACAGTACAGTTCGGTATTTTGGTACCAATCACAACTTCTGATAATCGAAACGGAAATGACTGCCTACTGTACTGTACCGTACCACCCGGTGGAAATGAGCTATAATTGAGGAGGATAGACAGCTGTGTGTCAAAACCAAGTGAGCCATTTTTAGCTATCATAACATACATACCTATTACCTACTAAAATAGACAGCATTTCTGTGGAATCTTGCCTACTACTTGGGTACTGTGTGCTGTTAAGCATATATAAATCACTAGTTATCACTGCAGTTTTCAAGAATATTCCATTGCAGCATGTAATTGGTCATAAAATGGGTTTGTTTTCATGCATATTTTGATTTCAGAGACTTTCTGAATAGATAAAATCAACTAAATACTGAAACAAGTTTGGTGAATTTTGGAAAATTCAGTTATAGAGTTGAATTGTCCATACACTGTAAAAGTAATAAAAGCATATTGTTTCGTAAATAAAAATTAATTTTTTCAAGCAAATAATATTTCACAGCACTGATCAGTTGCCAATGTTTTATTAATAGTAACAATCACATTGGAGTCTGTAGCTGAAAATATAGCCATTCTCTAGTTATTCTTTCTTTCTTCTCAACGGTTTGGTAGAAGTTAAGTTTTTTAATCCTATGAAGCCCAATGTATTTGATACACAAATTTCGAAGGGCTCTAAATGATCAACATGAGCATGAGCATACTTTTTAGCAAGTAAAAGCACTTCAGGTTGTGGTACAAGTGTGTTTTTTGCTATGAAATCAGTGAAATCTACTGATTTTTATAAAGTAAGTGTAAGAAAAACTTTTATATTGTTAGTAATATTTTCAAGATTAACAATTACTTAACTGAATCAATTTCGGTTTACCTGATTAATTATGCATGCATACATCATTTTACTGAGAAGTTTTTTTCCTCCAAGTATGAGAGCCTCAAAAGCCTGATGTGTCAAATATGATACTCAACAAAAACACATATACAAACTCTTCCATATTTTTTATTTATATATATATATATATATATATATATATATATATATATATTCTCACTGTCATTTTAAATGTCAGGCTTTACTGGGGTAAGAGAAGATTATTTTTATTTTCTTAAGGAACCTCAAAATGGTATACGTTTCCTATTGTTGTTTTTTGGGCGTTACCTTAAAAACCTGTTGTTCTAGTACGAACCCACTTAATGTACACCATCTGTACTTTTTGTTTACATAATTACTAAACAAATACTACATAGAGAACACCAAGTGCACAGGATGTACTGCAGGACCAAATGCAAACCAAATCAAACCAAAGCAGTGTGGTGTAGTAACAGTGACTGTGACATTAATGATATTCACCAGAGACTTTTACAGGAGGCAACACGTTACTACTGTACTGACACTGTGCCTTTCACATGAAAGAGACATTTCACTATACGAATGATTAAATAAAGGAGTATTAGTAAATATTAATATTAAACAAGCCACACAGAGTGTAAACACATTTAAAATGTAAATCCATTTAGTACGAAACTGCTTTTGTTCTGGTAGCATGCTTGCTAATAGAGCTACTGTTATTGTTATAGTGACACTTTCCTCTTTATTACAGATAAATGTTATATATTAGCCTCAAAATTATATGTTTTAGTGTCAAATTGCCCTTACCGGCGTTTAATGTGAAAGGTCTCGTCAGGAAGAGGGATAAATCATGGACATCTCGATATCCGGGATGAAATCACTCAACAAACTGCAGCGTTTTTGCCTTTAACCGCAACGCGCACGCGCACTTCATTCTGATTCTTTCAGGAAACAGTTGTTTCCTCGCTGAATGGATATTTAGGATACTACAGTTTAGACATTTTCCATTCCTTCTATCTAAATGAAAACCTACCATATGAAATCTATATTATTGTGACTTTACCATTTAAGTTTTAAATATGCATTTTTTTTTGAGTATAAAAAGCCTCACGTACTCAGTCAGCGCTTCTAAAACAATAACAAAATATACAGAAGACTTATATGTAAATAAACAGTTCTTGTCATTTGCAATTTAAGCTAAATCACATTATGAAGCATTAAATTTAACATTTGTTATATGAGCAAAATGTCACCAAGCATAAATATAAAATATTTTTAAATGAACATTTCCACTGTTAGCCGAATATAAATAAATAAATAAATAAAAAATATTTAATTTAACATGCCCAGTAGGAGATGTTTTCACAATGGAACTCTTATCAAAATATCATTTTTTTAGGTAACAATTATTGAACTCTATAAACTGTATTAATTAATAAAAAATTAAATAGTTAAAATGTGACAAAACATGCCCCAAACCACACTTCTGAAAAATACCCTTGTTGTGAGTACCTTCATCTCATGCCAGTGAGGTTTTATGGTGTTTGCTTGTTACCTGACTGAAAATATAAAAATATGATAATAATGCCATTTTATTATGGAGGACAAAATTTACAAAACACCTTAATCTTAATTTAATCAAATTAAATAAATAGGAATTACTAGTTGATCTTGGTTTTTAAGATCAACATGCAAAACCACTGCCAGAGAAAACAAGAATTTGTGTATTTGGACTTTTGACTGAAAACCGTGACCCAATAAACCAGTTAATCAAATACAGAGCTTCCCTGTGTGACCTATTCTCAAGTTCCCTTCATTAAAGTCTAAAATGCAAGAAAAAACAGCCAGAACAGACATTTTGAAACAATAATAATAAAAAAAATAGTTATTTATGATATATATTTTATTTTTTTCTGGATGTTAATAGCAGGTCCTGATTGTTTAAATGAACATAAATAAATAAACATAATACATGGATAAAAAACATAGATATTCAACATTCAACCTGATGTCTTGGTATTGAAGCATCACCGAGACAGTCTGGCCCTGCAAAACTGGAATTATTTAAATACATTTGAACAAACAATACTATTAAACAAAATTAAAAAATTTAAAATAAGAGCCTCTTACTGCTCTTTGTGGCATACAATTTAACGTTTTCAGTTCAAAGCATTAACAAACAAGATTGAGTCTTTTCAAATTTTATTAAAAACATTTGTAGCTCATTGTACATTATATTTCAGAAATTGAGTTGAGAAACGAGGCGTGAAATCATTCTTCAAAAGGCAAACAGATGTACAGCTCAGTCAATTCCTGCTCAGAAACGCTTCCTCGCTTTTTCCTCCTTAAAAACAAAGATATATCAACATTATTGCATTAAATCTAAAAGTACACAAAAAAAAAAATCATGTTAAGTTTATGGTAAAAAAAAACGAAACAAAACAAGGCAGCTGTTGTGGTTGCCAAAAAACATATGGTGACAATATTTCTGGTATTGTAGAATGGCATATTGGTGCCTGTATATATTCTATAACTTTTATAACCAAAATCTGCTTTTCAACCTAAAACAGAAAGCCACATGATGAATCAAAGTTCATTATGAGTGGCCTGTCCATAAAACATGGATAGTATTTTAGACAGATGCCCCTAAACACGAGACACTAAAATAATACAATAAATATTAACCAAAGAACTCAATAAAATGTAACACAAAACACCCTAATGAACATTTACTAATAACAAAAATGAGAAAAAAAAAACAAAATTATTGAAAATATAATCATTTCATGTCTTTTTACTGTTTTTCACAGTAAATTATACAACAATTCATACCTTTTAATTCCATAAGCCATAAATTTTACAGTATTTTACAGTAAAATTGCATTCACTTATGTTGCGAAGTTAAACCATTTACAGTTTATAACTATATATGGTAGGATGACATAGTTAACCAATTAACAGGTTTTTACTGTAACATTTTTAGTCTTTTTCTGTAGAATTTGAGGTAGCGAAACACCATGCATCATTGTAATTCAATTTTGAATTTAAGGATGTAGAATTAAAATGGAACGAAATTCACGTAACTCCTATAGTTTAGTGTAGTTTTTAATACATTTGATCAGTATCATTTAACCATAAACATTAAGATAATAATAACAAACAATGTTTGAAATGTCGCCTACAGAAATTTAGTTAATTAAATTTTATTTTATGGACAATCATCCCCCCAGAATTTATCCTAAAACCTTCAAAATGGAGCCAAATATGAATAAATATCAGTAGTTTTTGATTTGATGTTATCATTTCAAAATTTAACTTTGTTATCTGAAAATGTGGTGCTGTATTCAATTTTATATTTCAAATCGACAGTAATGAATTTAATATATTTCTGATTAAAATATTTCTAAAATATAAAACATAGAGAATAAATGAGCAAAATCAATCAAAATTAAATACAGAAACAAATGAACTTTTAATTAATGAAAAATTAATTAGTTCTATTTTGCCACAAATCTCGTGATGAACTAATGAGATTCCCCAAGTGGCTTTGTGCTGTGATTTCTCTGAACAGCAATTTAGTAAATCCATATTCCTGTTAGTCCAATTTATAATCACACTCATGAATTAGGAGGATTAAGGGATTCTAAGGGTGCGTTCACACTTGTAGTTCAGTTCGTTTGGTTCATTTGGTCCGGACCAAAGAAGAAAAAAAAAAACATTTAGTCCTGGTCCGATTAGCGTTCAGATTGGCAATTTTATCACCGAACCAAAAGATACCGAACCTTCAGGCATAGGGATACATTCACAACGCGATTGGTCGGATTTTATGACGTATTGCCTATTTTGAGACGGAACTTACCGAACATCCAAAACAGTGCTGTTTTCTGAGGTAAATGCGCTCGTTGTGTGTGTGTAGCGGTGCGTAGCCTGCATGTGATGGTATTTTGGCCAGCTGGGAACTCGTGAAGAGCTTATAAAATGTGCTAAGTAGTCAAAACAGCGGTGGGAATCCAGCCGTCATACACACAAACGATCTGCTGCGTGGAGACGCGCGTCTGATGCCTGTCATGGGCAAACTTGCGTCTATGACGAAAAAAACCGACACGCGTGAGGATTCTGTCCATTTTAGGGTCTTGTCTTCCTGTTTTTGGTTCGGTTACATGTCTTTGGTCCGTGTTGCGTTCATATATCATTCGAACCGCACCAGAGTTCGTTTGGAAGCGGACCGAGACCCATCTTTTCAGCGGTCTCGGTCCGCTTGTTTGGTGCGCACCAGGGTTCGGATGGCAGCGTTCACACATGTTCAAATGAACCGCACTAACCGAGCAATCGCACCAGGGTTCATTTTAATCGAACCAAACATGACAAGTGTGAACGCACCCTTAGATTCCCTACTGATAAAAACTTGCATAATTCAGGCTCCCCAGACAAACATTAAACCTTGTCCAACAGTAAAGGCACTTCTGTAATCCAGGAATAGTTTTAATCCATGTCTGTTAAACTTGCCAATAAGGTCTCAGACAGCTCTGAAGCTTTGCTTTTACCTTCACAGCTATGCCCAGCTCAGCCAGTGCTTGCTCGTAGCGAGCCTCCATGCCTTTAAGATTTTCTGGTTGCACAAGCTGCCTCTTTATGCCAGGACTGCCAGCATCTGATACCATCTTTAAAAACCTTGTTTCCTGAAAGATGAACCAAGACTAAAGGCATTGAAGCACAATTTTTATGACAATCAGTTAGACCCTGTTTCCACCTGGTATTAAGATGCGTTCTGGTTGATCGGATCACGAGTGGACGACACTAAATACAGGTGTAAACGGGGTTTAAAATGTTTTGAGCCGAAAAAGCATTTGACCGGATTGCTTTCGTAGTGTAAACACTCATGTGGTTGAATGAGTTCGAACAGCCACTAAAGACCACCTGCTCTCCGCCCACTGACCTAATGCGTAAACATTATGGGAAGCGCGCTAGACAGGAATTAAAGGTGCCATCGAATTGAAAATTGAATTTACCTCAGCATAGTTGAATAACAAGAGTTAACAGTCGGGGTGTACGCCCCCAATATTTTTATATGCCAGCCCATGATCGAGGCATTACACAAGGGCAGCCAGTATTAACGTCTGGATGTGCACAGCTGAATCATCAGACTAGGTAAGCAAGCAAGGACAACAGCGAAAAATGGCAGATGGAGCAATAATAACTGACATGATCCATGATAACATGATATTTTTAGTGATATTTGTAAACTGTCTTTCTAAATGTTTCGTTAGCATGTTGCTAATGTACTGTTAAATGTGGTTAAAGTTACCATCGTTTCGTACTGTATTCACGGAGACGAGCCGTCGCTATTTTCATTATTAAACACTTGCAGTCTGTATAATTCATAAACACAACTTCATTCTTTATAAATCTCTCCAACAGTGTAGCATTAGCCGTTAGCCACGAAGCACTATCAAACTCATTCAGAATCAAATGTAAACATACAAATAAATACCATGCTCACATGATTAGACATGCTGCATGACGAACACTTTGTAAAGATCCATTTTGAGGGTTATATTAGCTGTGTGAACTTTGTTTATGCAGTGATAGAGTCGAGAGCTCGGGAGGGGGCGGAGAGCACAAGCAATTAAAGGGGCCGCAGCCTGAATCGGCACATTTCTAATTATGCTTCAAAATAGGCAGTTAAAAAAATTAATTAAAAAAAATCTATGGGGTATTTTGAGCTGCAACTTCACAGACACATTCAGGGGACACCTTAGACTTGTATTACATCTTGTAAAAAAAAGTTCGATGGCACCTTTAAACTTTGTTGGCTGAAGACCAAAGTTTGGTTTGAAGACGAAAAATGTACCAAACACAATGTTCTCTCACCATTCCTGATTTCTAACATATGCTCACAGCGTTCGGCGTATTCTTGCAGCTGTCAGAGCAGAAACGAAAGCTGCTGCTCTGTGTATGTTTTTCCATCATCTCAGAATGCGTTCATATGTAGATTGCGTGAGCTTATTTTGTCCATTAGATCGAAAGATCTGAAAAAGCCCATATGTTAACCCACACATAGACCCTCCCCTCGAAGAAATCAGGACAAAATGTGGAAGTGGAAAGTGGACAAAAGAGAAACGGGTATGTGTCTCCCTCGTCTACCTGTGATCCGAGTGACCAAAATGCATCTTAAAACCAGGTGGAAACAGGGCAAAAGAGAAACTTATCACAGTCACTCATAATTATTTAATTGTACATGTAAATTGGTTTTTGCTCATAATAAGATTTGCTAATTGACTGAAACAACAAACAACCAAATCATCAATAATATAAGTTATGACAAAAACCTGACCTGCACTTTTAAAAGGAAGGTGAACGCCAACCCAGCTTTCCCTGCTCTCGCTGTTCTGCCCACCCTGCAAATGAAAATGCAGTAAAGATGTGATATGTAAATCATAATCCTGAAATCAAATCAATGGATTTATTGGATTTTTATTGTAATATTTTGACTTGCCTGTGAATATATGTTCGGACGTATTGAGGAGCATCATAATTAATGACACATTTTACGCCATTGATATCAATGCCCCTGGCAGCAGCATCTGTGCTTATCAACCTAAAATGAAAAACATTGTTCATCATTACAGCCACACAAAATATATTTATGCATGTAGGTATGTATACATACATACATACATATTATATATACATACATATATTATATTATATACAGTATCTCACAGAAGTGAGTACACCCCTCACATTTTTGTAAATATTTTATTATATCTTTTCATGTGACAACACTGAAGAAATGACACTTTGCTACAATGTAAAGTAGTGAGTGTACAGCTTGTATAACAGTGTAAATTTGCTGTCCCCTCAAAATAACTCAACACACAGCTATTAATGTCTAAACCGCTGGCCACAAAAGTGAGTACACCCCTAAGTGAAAATGACCAAATTGGGCCCAATTAGCCATTTTCTCTCCCCGGTGTCATGTGACTTGTTAGTGTTACAAGGTCTCAGGTGTGAATGGGGAGCAGGTGTGTTAAATTTCAAGGTGTTATTACTCTCACTCTCTCATACTGGTCACTGGAAGTTCAACATGGCACCTCATGGCAAAGAACTCTCAGAGGATCTGAATTGTTGCTCTACATAAAGATGGTGTGGGCTATAAGAAGATTGCCAAGACCCTGAAACTGAGCTGCAGCACGGTGGCCAAGACCATACAGCAGTTTAACAGGACAGGTTCCACTCAGAACAGGCCTCGCCATGGTCGACCAAAGAAGTTGAGTGCATGTGCTCAGCGTCATATCCAGAGGTTGTGTTTGGGAAATAGAGGTATGAGTGCTGCCAGCATTGCTGCAGAGATTAAAGGGGTGGAGGGTCAGCCTGTCAGTGTTCAGACCATACGCCACACACTGCATCAAATTGGTCTGCATGGCTGTCGTCCCAGAAGGAAGCCTCTTCTAAAGTTGATCCACAAGAAAGCCCGCAAACAGTTTGCTGAAGACAAGCAGACTAAGGACAATGGATTACTGAAACCATGTCCTGTGGTCTGATGAGAGCAAGATAAACTTATTTGGTTCAGATAGTGTCAAGCGTGTGTGGCGGCAACCAGGTGAGGAGTACAAAGACAAGTGTGTCTTGCCTACAGTCAAGCATGGTGGTGGGAATGTCATGGTCTGGGGCTGCATGAGTGCTGCCGGCACTGGGGAGCTACAGTTCATTGAGGGAACCATGAATGAGCAGAGCATGATCCCCTCCCTTTGGAGGGGATCATTTTATTCCAAAATGATAACAACCCAAAACACACCTCCAAGATGAGCACTGCCTTGCTAAAGAAGCTGAGGGTAAAGGTGATGGACTGGCCAAGCATGTCTCCAGACCTAAACCCTATTGAACATCTGTGGGGCATCCTCAAACGGAAGGTGGAGGAGTGCAAGGTCTCTAACATCCACCAGCTCCGTGATGTCGTCATGGAGGAGTGGAAGAGGACTCCAGTAGAAACCTGTGAAGCTCTGGTGAACTCCATGCCCAAGAGGGTTAAGGCAGTGCTGGAAAATAATGGTGGCCACACAAAATATTGACACTTTGGGTCCAATTTGGACATTTTCATTAAAATTTGCAAATTTACACTGTTATACAAGCTGTACACTCACTACTTTACAATGTAGCAAAGTGTCATTTCATCAGTGTTGTCACATGAAAAGATATAATTAAAAATTAAAAATATTTACAAAAATGTGAGGGGTGTACTCACTTCTGTGAGATACTGTATATAAAACAGCCTCGACTAGTTGAAGGATAGACATGAAACTTCTCTTTTAATTCTTATATATATATATATATTATTTTTGTACATTATTAAGGCATACGTACAGTGGGATCTTCCCTTCCTCAAAGTCTTTCAGTGTTCTTTGTCGTTCACTTGGGCTCAGTCTAGAGGAAAACTCAGCCACTTCCACACCGCCAAACAGCTTCACCAGCAAATAAAGTCTAGTTAGACAAAAAATACAGAAGTTTTACGTTCAGCTGATCACAGCTAAGACCCAAGTTTCTGCACATATTTGTTACTTGTAAATTTCATTGTGTACACCATCTAATCTGTGTGGTTAGGTTTCTTTGATGTGAAGAATCACTGTGAATTGTTCATGATTAATAATTCACACTGATATTAAAAGGAATTATCTCGGGGGCTCCTTCAGACTCCTCCGAAAATGACTAGGGAGCCTAAAATACCCATACATTTTGAATTTACTACCTAAGATTTAAAAAAAAAAAAAAAGAAAGAAAGAAATTAATACTTTTATTTGGCAAGGATGCATTAAATTCAAAGCGACAAAAGTGGGAAGTGACAGTAAAGTATTTTACATTGGCACAAGTTACAGTTCTGAAGGATCATGTGACACTGAATACTGAAGTAATGATGCTGAAAATTCAGCTTTGCATCGCAGTAATAAATTACTGTTTAAATATATATTCAAATAGATAACATTTTAAATTGTAATAATATTTAAAATATGTAAATATTATAATATTTTATAATAATATTTTAAATAATATTTTTAAATAAATATTTTAAATATATTCAATAGAATATTTGAAACTGTAATAATATTTTACAAAATTACAATATTAGTTTTTACTGTATTTTTAATGTGCATAAGAGACTTTGAAAACATTTTAAATAATCTTACAGACCCTGAACTTTAAAACAGTAGTGCATGTGTGTAAATCATAATAATAATCGACATATACTGTATGGCATATTGCTGAATAAGCAACAATATTTATCAAAATATTATACTAAAGTAATTAATGTAGTGTAATGAATGTCATGGAGGGACATCAATAAACACTTAACTAGTGACGTAAAAAAAATTGCTAAATCGATTCAGTTAAATGGACAGATTGAAAGGATTGATTGGTGAATATTAATCAGATTTTCAGTTCTACTGCCAGTGCCGACTAGATTTCTATTCTTTGCTGCAAGTTTTTGTTTTTTAAATTTGCAACTATTTTAGGCACAGCCTGGAGCCCTGTGTATAAATATGTAAGTCCTATATCTGCATCGTGCTGGAGCTTTAAATCCATCATTACCGGTGTGCTCCTTCTCTGGAGTTTGTGAAGCACAAAGCAGGACTGAACTTGAGCCGAAGTAGGAAGTGAAGGATGATGAGCGGTTTGTTGCTTTGGTTGCAGGAGACGTAATACTCCTGCAAAAGACATTCCCATATGTTAAAGGTGTGCAAAGGAGAACTGTACCAGTGTGTCTGATTACAAAATTTAGGAAATGTTATTAAACTCACAGAGAGGCCCTGAGGAAAGTTAAATGTGTCCTGGCTTTGAGGGGTCTCTGAAAAGGTGTGTGTGGAACTGAAGAGTCGAGGCTGGTGCAGATCCAGCAGTTGTAGTTTCTCAGGGTTTTGTGTGAGGGTGGCGGAAAACAGCAACTTCTGCAGAGGAATCTGCGGTGGAGACAAACTGACATACATACAAACAAACAGTCATAAATATTGAGCTCAGTCACAGCAGTGTTTCCCACAGAATTCTGTGAGACTACGGGGAGTGGACCTCGACTGGGGCATTATTATTTATAATACATTATTATTATTTGTATTGTTGTAGATATCATCATTATTATTATCCTTAAGACAGTTATATAGTACTTTTTTAAAACAAATGCACTGTAAAATAAATGTAAATGAAACATATTTCAAAATAAGTATATTAATTATTATTTTATTTTACACTACAGAGGTAAAATTACAATACTGTCTTAATTTCTTCACTTCCAAGAGTTAAATCCTCAAGCTTTTATTTTGGTGAAAAACAGTAGGGAGACCTTTCAGTTTCTGTGAAAGCAGGTTTACAAATGCTTCTCATTACAAATCTAGTGAAAGGCTGTAATTGCATTACATCAAAATATGAAAAAGCATAACTGGCGTGTGTTAAACCCGCAGCACATGCAGAGATGGAGTGAGCTGCTCTAAAAGACTTGGAAAACACCAGATCATGAGCTGAATTAAAAGGGCATAAAAACAAAGCCATGTTGAAAACAAAGCCATTGTGATTTCAAATTTAGTTTGATTGACAGATGCTTTGCCAAAGCAATGGCACAAAACACAATGTTAGAGACCTTTTATGTATAAATGAGAGGTGCAAATATACTTTTGAGACAGAATTGATTGCGGTAGGCCACCAGAGGCTTGGTAATTAAAGGGAAATACAGGTCACATGTTCTAGTTGTGACAGGTGTATTACTGAGTGTTTGAGCAAGAAAAATGTGATTACTCAAAAGTTTAACGTTAAGGTATGCACAGACACCATCGAACTGACTGGAAGTGAAAATCTTTGTTCTAACTAATGGATAAAGAAGATGACATCCTACCTTGCCACTGTGATTGGTCCAGGCAGTATTCTTCTGAAGAAAGACGTCTGTGTGTCACCTGGGTTTCTGTATACTGCTTTAGTCACCTGACTGAGCCAGGACTGATGCATGCTGTCAATCATCCTGTCTGCCTCATCAATAATCTACAACATACACATTATAAACACATTTTATAAACACACACAAGTAGTTTGACTTTAATATCATGTATTGTTTTGTATTAAATGTTATTAAAATCTGAAAAAAAAAATAAAAAAAAAAATACTGTTTTAAAAGTTTTTTAAAGTTCATAAGTCTCTTATGCTCACCAAGCTTACATTTATTTGATGAAAAATAGTGAATACAGTAATATTGTTAAATATTATTACCATTTAAAATAACTGTTTTCTATTTTAATGTATTTTAAAAATGTATTCCTTTGATTCCTGTATCCTCTTATCACACTCAGAACTTTACATTACAGTGGTTTAGTTAGTCTTAATGTTTAAGACTTTCTCTGTAGCTGTGGGTAAACTCTCCTCATCCCTAGCTCCTATTGTCTGTGGGGTTCATTCAGGGGCTGATTCTCTTTAATCTGTATATGCTTCCCCTTGGAAATATTACCAGGAAACACAATATTTCCTTTCATTTGTATGCTGCTGAAAAAGAGCTATATCTTCCTCTGAAATCTGGTGATTCTATTTAGCCTTTGCTGGACTGTCTTGATATAAAATGTCGTTGGCAAATAACTTACTCCAAATTAATGACAAAACAGAGATAATAATCTTTGGTCCCCCTTAATCTAAATACGGTCTTGTCAATAAACTTGTCCTTCCTCAATCCTCATTTTATATTCCTCAATACTCACAGTTTAATGTGTTCTTGCTTAAAGGGTTAGTTCACCCAAAAATGAAAAATGTCATTTATTATTCATCCCCATGTCGTTCCACACCCGTAAGACCTTCATTCATCTTTGGAACACAAATTAAGATATTTGATAAAATCCGATGGCTCAGGGAGGCCACTACTGAGAGCAAAGCCACCGAACCTCTCAAGATCCATAAAGGTACTAAAAACATATTTAAATCAGTTCATGTGAGTTCAAGTATTCAACGAGAATACTTTTTGTGCACTAAAAAAAAAACCAAAATAATGACTTTTCAACAATATCTCGTGATGGATGATAACAAAACACTGCTTCTGAGCTTTACGAATCTTTTGTTTCGAATCAGTGATTCGGATTTCTGCTGAAATCACATGACTTTGGCGCACCGAACCACTGATTCGATTCGTAAAGCTCCGAAGCAGTGTTTTGAAAAATCGCACAAAAAGTATTCTCGTCGCTTTATAATATTAAGGTAAAACCACTGAACTCACATGAACTGATTTAAATATGTTTTTAGTACCTTTATGGATCTTGAGAGGTTAAGTGGCTTTGCTCTCTATGCAGGGCTCACTGAGCCACCAGATTTTAACAAAAATATCTTAATTTGTGTTCTGAAGATGAACGAAGGTCTTACGGGTGTGGAACGGCATGAGGGTGAGTGATAAATGACATTATTTTCATTTCTGGGAGAACTAACCCTTTAATAAAGGTATTAAAATGTTCAAAATTTATATGCCAAAATATCTGCCAAAAGCTATTTTTAGGAGTATACTAGCATTTAGATAACCTCAAAGCTAACAGAAACTAATTCAGAGTATGGGTTACTAGCCTTCACGTCATGTCGCTAAATAAACTCACCAGGAATCGTAGGTGTTGTAGACTGAAGTTGTCATTTTTGTTGATGTGATCCACCAGTCGGCCCGGCGTGGCCACGACGATATCTGCCAAACTGTGGCTAACACCTCCCCTACACAAAGATGCAAATAGTTTAACTGAAATTATTACTTACTTGTAGTTTCACCTACTCTGGGTGGTCATTAGTCACATATTTTAAGTCAAAGCATCTATTGTTATCCTACTCCATGAGTAGAGCTGCACGATTTTAATCATTAAAAGATTGTGATCTCAATTCAAACACCCACACAATCTCATTCTAAATGACAATGATTCGCCTGTCTATTAAACCTTTGACAAAATCACACCAGAACATTCAAGTCTGCGTTTGCACTGCCGCTGACCAAGAGAAAGCAGTTAGGCTATCTAGGTATGAAACAGTATTGTTATTTCCGTGTTACTACTAAGATTCATATTATCACAGAAGTACTGGGATAAAAGTTCGGATATAAACACTGATGCCTACGGAAGTGATCAAAATAGAGCAAATCACATTTTGAAAGGAATTTGGCACTTCAAATAACGATTGTATCAATTACATCATTACGCATCTAGGTGCCGAGTCCACAAGTGACTGTTAAAACATGTATTTGTCATTGAATCATTCATTCAAGAGATTCGTTCAAAAACGCTGATTCATCCACTAATCAAACAAGCAAAGTATTTATGAGTGAGTCATTGAATCATTCATTCAAACCGATTTTTAAAAAATAATTAAAATAGACTGCAGCAATTAACATTCTGTCATAACCTCTAGTAAATTACATGTTATTTTGTTTAGTGGTCTGTTCAGAATCGTGGGAGAATCGTGACCTCTAATTGAAACAAATAGGCCGCTCTATCAATTAGCCTACAAACACTCACCTGCTTTCAGAGAGCGCTGCTCGCTCTGCAGCAAATGATTTCTGGCCTGCGATTATGACCACCTTTAGACTGCTGCCCTCAGTGTATGTGCTAAACACCTTTGACACCTGTGTGGTTGAAATCAAGGATGAACAATAAACATAGGCAGTTATGTAGATAATTAATTGATAAATAATCAATGATTAAAAAAATCATTACCTGTTGAGCTAACTCCTTGGTGGGTAGAACAGCGAGTGCACGGACCTCACGCACCACACGCTTGGACAATGCCTGCGTTAGCAAACACACACATACACACACACACACACACACACACACACACACATATATACAGTGCTGGGTAGATTACTTACAAATTGTAGTCAGTTACTGACTCCAAATTACATGACATGACATACCTGTACTCCAAATACTGGTAACATATTTCACAATGTTAATGTTTTACTGTATTTTAAATAACTGATGCCTTGGACAATAATAATAATGTTCTTGACAGGTTTCATGACAAAAATCCAAAACATGAAACAATGGGGTGCGTCAATTCGTCAGAGCACATGTGCTAACCACTAAGTCACTAAGTTCCAATACCAATATTTTGGAGAGAGAAATAAAAATGCATTCTAATGCAATTCATTGTTTGTACCTGAATAACAGGTATGACGAACGCCAATGTCTTTCCACTTCCAGTAGGTGCAGAAACACAGATGTCTCTGGGCCTGTAGCCACCAGGTCCCAGCAGCAGCCCTGAGCTCACGCTTTCTAGAATGGCAGGGATGACCTCAGACTGAACTGAAAAACACAAACAAAGCACAGTGCTAGCAACGTCAAGGTCGTGGGTTCTTGATCAAACGTGAACACTGAATGAAGTGACTACAGTAGATGAAAGATGATGGCAAATTCATAAATGTAGAACAGAGTTAAATAAAATTATTCTTGTCAGAGCTGATGTACTTGCCTGGAAAGAAGCTCTGTATTCCATTAGCCTCTAATTTCTTCAGCAATATCGGACAGATGCCTGGCACCTGACTGATGGGAATGAGGTTATTCTTCATGTCCCTCTGAATGACGTCAGGCTGGGCCAACCACTGAGGCAATACTCTTCTGACCTGCAATTGTGCAAAAACAGTTGTTTACAAGACATAACCCTCAATACAGTTACACTCAGAACTTAAAGAGATTTCTCCATGCTACCTTTTGCACTATCTTCTCTTTGAATCCTCCCAGGATGTGGAAGGCGGTCTGGGAGGTGCTGCTTTCTGTCTCTGCTTGGATCTGATCGATCTGAGGGTCCACAGCTTTTTCAGTCTTCTTACTTTCCTCTGGGTCACTTTCAGTTGTTTCTGCGATTTCTACAGACTTCTTATTATCCGATTCATTATCTCCTAAAATGAATGATACATTTCTGTATAAAGCAATTTCCACAAAAACAGAGTTCGAAATCTTAATAAAGTCTTTTATTCCCCAACAAATGCTCAGTTAAAAGAGGTGATTAAAGGTTTAGTTCACTTCTGAATTAAAATTTCCTGATAATTTACTCACTCCCATGTCATCCAAGATGTTCATGTCTTTCTTTCTTCAGTCGAAAAGAAATTAAGGTTTTTGAGGAAAACATTCCAGGATTTTTCTCCATATAGTGGACTTCACCAGGGTACAACAGGTTGAAGGTCCAAATTGCAGTTTCAGTGCAGCTTCAAAGGGTCTTATCTAGTGAAAAGATTGGTCATTTTCTAAAAAAATTAAAATAAAAAATAAAAAAGTATATACTTTTTAACCACAAATGCTCATCTTGCACTTCTCTGCGATCTGCCACGCATTACGTAATCACTTTGGAAAGGTCATGTGTGAAGTAGGCAGAAGTACCGTGGCAGGGTGAAAAACTCCATCTCATTTTCTCCTCCAACTTCAAAATCATCCAAAAAATGTTGTTTTACCTTTTTTTTGTAAAGGGCATTTGACTTAGTCTTTGCACGTTTGCTTTGTAAACACTGGATCTGTACTTTCAACTACATCACACGTGACCTTTCCAATGAGATTACGCCATGCGTGGTGCATCGCAGAGGTAGTGCAAGACAAGCATTTATGGTTAAAAAGTACATACATTTTTATAGATTTTTTTTTTTTTTTTTTTTTTTAGAAAATTACCAATCGTTTCGCTAGACAAGACCCTTTTATTCCTCATCTGGGATCGTGTAGAGTCCTTTGAAGCTGCACTGAAACTGCAATTGAACCCCAGTGAAGTCCACTATATGGAGAATAATCCTGGAATGTTTTCCTCAAAAAACTTAATTTCTTTTCAACTGAAGAATGAAAGACATGTACATCTTGGATGACATGGGGGTGAGTAAATTATCAGGAAAATCTCATTTAGAAGTGAACTAATCCTTTAACTTTCAAATAACATTTTTTGAGCTATTTTATTTTCTATTATTTAATTTTATTATTATTTTACTCTGCTACCAAAATTAGAGTTTAAAACAGTTGCCCTGATTTTTAGACCCTGGTTTTTGTGATTTTTTTTAATGACACTGACAAATAAATAGTATGCAGACACAACAACAAAAACAATATGGTAGAACTTAGACTGGGTAAACCCAGCCTGATCTGCCGGCGATTTGATTTTGCCCGGCAACTCAGTCTGGAAACCCCTACATTCATTTCTACCACTTCTGTTACACTTTTGCGGGAACCAATCACAGACTGGCTTATCCACCTTGCTCGCTATTGGTGGGTATAACACGATGACGATAGAGAAGCGACGGCAAGCACGACCGTCAATCCAATACCTTTTAACCTCTCGACGATGCTGAATGACTTCTTTAGTTTAGCAAACAAATCGCTCGAGTGGGTGTAAATACCACTCACTTTCATGTTTTTTTTGCACAACCTGCAAAAATCGCTCTATGCCATTGCTGCTTCTGCAAACCGCTGATCAATGCTACAAACCAATACAAACTAAACCTGGAGTTTTCGTGTCGCTCTGCAAAGTATGTCACCCGGATCATTGATCTGATTGGTTGAAGGACTATCCAATTGCGTGAATAATGCTCGTTGATCACGCCTCTTGTGCAGCAGAAAATACATACAGACTCCCCAGACCAATGTTCAATTTTAAATTGAGCTTGGTCTGGTGATAGCCAGACAAGGTAGAACTGGTAACAGGGTTGCAAATTTCCTTGGTAGCTGTTTTGGAAATGTTGATTTGTAGCCACTGAAATATGTGTATTTTATTTAAATAAAGAAAAAAAAATTATAATTTATGAAAGTGAGTGGTACAATAACTTTGATAACTGGGTTGAGTGTTTGAGCTTGATAAATAGAGTAAAACACTAAATTAGTGTAAAAATTGTGAAAATGTAATATTATTTACTTTTATTATTTACTATTTATTGTTATGCTGCAAAAAAAAAAAAGATCCAAATGATATAATTTCTTGAGTATATCAAAATTTTATGAATGTTCAATTTATTAATGCAGGAAAGTCAATGCAGTAACAGGGTTGCAAAAAATGTGGCATACAGCTAAATATAATATTTTGGCATAATATGATATGCCAAATTTTTAAATGTCATATTCATAGCTACTTTTCAATGTTCATTTTAATTTAAAGTTAGATAATAGTTTATCTAACATATTTGGGAACATGGGATTTATGGCTTTATTGTTTTAAGAAAAGCAATGGAATACCCTATTTTTTTTCTAAAAAGTGGCAAAATGTTTTAAGCACACCAAATCAACAAGATCGACTACTTTAAAAAAAAAAAAAAATCAAAGATAGTAAGTCAGCATTACCTGTATTGACGCTCTCATTTTCATTGGACACTGTTTTAAGTTTTTTGTGTTTTTTCTTCTTTTTAGTTGAACTGGCAGCTTCATCATCAAGATCAGTTTTTTTAACATTGTCACTCTTCTTTGTTTTATGCTGCACTCCGTCAGCCTCTTGCCGTTTTCTTTTCTTTTGTTCTTTATCACTCTGATGGTGGTCATTATCTTCTTCAGCCGTGTTTGAGACGCTCTGCTGTTCTCTGGCTTTGACCTGCTCCTGAAGTTTAGCCAGCAAAGCACTGGATCGAGACTCTCTGCTAGATTCACGGTCCTCCTCCTCCCCTAAATACCTGATCACAGGTAACACATCAATAGACAGGGTGTCACACCAGATGATGGGTTGATGACACTTTTTTCAACACAGATTTTAGGTTAAAATGAGATCAATATATAAGTGAAACGCCATATTTTATATCCTTGTTTTATATTAACTTTAATTCATCAATTTACTTGAATAGGTCTGCACTGAGAATCTCATTTAAAAATATAAATACTTCATGCAGTCAGATAATTATACAAATAATTAGTTAAGTAATTTCAGATGAAGTGTAAAGATAAACAGAGAATCATATGCCAGAATATACAACTGAGAGTGAGAGTCATTACTTATGATTAAACTGGTCAAACAATTTACTCTAAGAAGTCCTGTGCCAGTTAACTAAATGTGCAGCGAACAACATATACTTTTAATGTAATATATAAGTTACATACCTATTTATCATAAATAGCGCCATATTGACTCCTGGCTTGTGTCAGCGCCACGTAGACCTTTATTTCACTCACTTACAATTATGATAACTGCCTGTATTCATGCACAGCTTTCATAAACGAAAAATTAAACCGTACAGTGTACAGTTCTGTTGACCATGTGGGATCATGATCCTCCCGAGAACTGTTTTGCAGTCGCGAAGTGATGACGTAGCGAACCCTCACAGAAATAACAGGAGAGCAGAATGGCGATAGTCATGATACCATCTCTGATGATACTGGTCGCTGGTTACCACAGACGTAGTTTTTAAATGTTTCAATAATTTTCCTATTCTAAATCTTCGCTGTTTATCATTATTTACAAATCTAGATCGTGTTGTCACGTGGAACCAAAGACTATATCCTAATGTAAAGGACCAATCACATTTGTTTGTGATTACTGAATAAGTATTTCAGTCATTTTTGTTGATTACTGGTGTTTAGTATAAAAATACCGATAACAATCATTTGAAAACTGACTGCGGCCGAAGAAAGGGAATTTTGGTGCGGCTCCTGAGCCGTCGAGCGCCCCCTGGAGGAAGAACTACACAAAAACAGTAGGTAGCAATATTTTCGCTCAATTAGAGCGCTAGATGGCAGTGTTTATTCTTTTTCTTTGATTAATGTCTTGATAAATTAACTAAAGGATTAGTTCACTGTAGAACTGAAAATTACCCCATGATTTACTCACTTTACCTCAAGCCATCCTAGGTGTATGACTTTCTTCTTTCTGATGAACACAATTCATGAAATCACCCTGATGCTCCTAAGCTTTATAATGGCAGTGAACGGAAACCACCTGTTTGAAACTCAAAAAAAGTGCATCCATCATAAACATACTCCACATGGCTCCGGGGGGTTAATAAAGGCCTTCTGAAGCAAAGCGATGCATTTGTGTGAGAAAAATATATCCATATTTAACAAGTTATAAAGTAATCTAGCTCCCGCCAGACCGCCTTCCGTATTCAAGTTAGGAAGAAAGCGTAACGCCCCTCGCAGTTCGCCTTCCGTATTCAACTTCCGTGCACCGCCATTATAAAGCTTTGGAGCATCAGGGTGATTATTAATAACTCCGACTGTATCGTCTGAAAGAATAAAGTCATACACCTAGGATAGCTTGAGGGTGAGTAATCATGTGATAATGTTCATTTTAAAGTGAACTAATTCTCTAAAGTTTACAAACACTCAACACTGAACTAACAGGGGTGCGTTTCCCAAAAGCATCGTTAGTCAACTATGGTCACACGTTCCGTCGTTATTAACCCTTTACGAAAATTAACCCTTACGAAAATTAACCATGGTTTTATTACGAATAAAACCAAAAAACAACGTTACTATAGTTAAAAGCACGGTAACCACAAATTAACCATAGTTTTATTACACTAACCATAGTTTAACCATGGTATTTGTAGTAAAACGGAGGTTATACAAATGGTAATCAATCAGGCAAAAAAGTAACTATACTTTCAATATAATAAAACCATGGTTAATAGTTCAACAATTCTGTGTTTCCCGAAACCATAGTCCAACCTTTTTTAGTCTATGGTTCCAACGAACATTCGCAAAAGTTGTGTGGTGGAACGACAAAAAAGCAGAATTACTTCTCAGACATGTCTGTAATTGTAACAAAAATATCTTTTCATGTGACAACACTGAAGAAATGACACTTTGCTACAATGTAAAGTAGTGAGTGTACAGCTTGTATAACAGTGTAAATTTGCTGTCCCCTCATAATAACTCAACACACAGCCATTAATGTCTAAACCACTGGCCACAAAAGTGAGTACACCCCTAAGTGAAAATGTCCAAATTGGACCCAAAGTGTCAATATTTTGTGTGGCCACCATTATTTTCCAGCACTGCCTTAACCCTCTTGGGCATGGAGTTCACCAGAGCTTCACAGGTTTCCACTGGAGTCCTCTTCCACTCCTCCATGACAACATCACAGAGCTGGTGGATGTTATAGACCTTGTGCTCCTCTGCCTTCCGTTTGAGGATGCCCCACAGATGCTCAATAGGGTTTAGGTACCCTCAGCTTCTTTAGCAAGGCAGTGGTCGTCTTGGAGGTGTGTTTGGTGTCGTTATCATGTTGGAATACAGCCCTGCGGCCCAGTCTCTGAAGGGAGGGGATCATGCTCTGCTCATTCATGGTTCCCTCAATGAACTGTAGCTCCCCAGTGCTGGCAGCACTCATGCAGCCCCAGACCATGACATTCCCACCACCATGCTTGACTGTAGGCAAGACACACTTTTCTTTGTACTCCTCACCTGGTTGCCACCACACACGCTTGACACCATCTGAACCAAATAAGTTTATCTTGGTCTCATCAGACCACAGGACATGGTTTCAGTAATCCATTGTCCTTAGTCTGCTTGTCTTCAGCAAACTGTTTGCGGGCTTTCTTGTGCATCATCTTTAGAAGACGCTTCCTTCTGGGACGACAGCCATGCAGACCAATTTGATGCAGTGTGTGGCGTATGGTCTGAGCACTGACAGGCTGACCTTCCCACCCCTTCAACCTCTGCAGCAATGCTGGCAGCACTCATATGTCTATTTCCCAAACACAACCTCTGGATATGACGCTGAGCACGTGCACTCAACTTCTTTGGTCGACCATGGCGAGGCCTGTTTTGAGTGGAACCTGTCCTGTTAAACTGCTGTATGGTCTTGGCCACCATGCTGCAGCTCAGTTTCAGGGTCTTGGCAATCTTCTTATAGCCTACGCCATCTTTATGTAGAGCAACATTTCTTTTTTCAGATCCTCTGAGAGTTCTTTGCCATGAGGTGCCATGTTGAACTTCCAGTGACCAGTATGAGAGAGCAGGCATGAAAACGGGTCGGGGGTGAAAAAGGTGAGAAGGATATTACCCCTCTAGGGGGTCCGTAAGAAAAATTTAAATATTCCATATTTTAAAGCATCAATCTGATGTATTTTGAGATGCTTTTTTTTGCCAACCTGGGGAGAGCTGGAGAAACTTAACTTCAGCCATGAGTCAAAAATTATTATGGCCTCCTTACTAAGTATTATGAAGGGGGATCAAGTGGGAATCTTTATTGGTGTCGATTTTCAGTCTCTTTTTAATGATAGGCTTTACGCATCTGTCAATCATCCCCACTTGCTATTTGGGGGAAGAACCTAGTGCTATGATTGGTCGAACTCTTCTTCTTTTGCGGTTGCTTGATTTGAGGACTGCGCGTGCACAGAGGCCTCACCAGGTTTTTGCGTAGAGTGACAAAACATACCAGCGTACTTTGAAGTCACAATGCGTATCCGCTACGCAAATTGCGTACAGGTTGGCAGGTCTGCTTATTGATAGAACGGTGGACCACTTTACCTTCTGCCTTGTCAGTCCCCTCACCTCAAAATCTACCTCCTCAAAAACGGTAGCGTTAGCTAATAATTTTCCACCGGAGCTTTAGCTAGCTGGCTAACGTTGTGCTCTCTCCTGCTGTGTTCAATGACTCAATTCATCAAGCTGTAGATAACGTTAGCCAAGTCTATGTCAACAGAGCTCCTGGGTAACTTAACTTACAGTAGATAAACCAGAAAATATAAAAATTATTGAAACCATCACTCACCAAATTCAGTCAAGTAAATCGCCGAGGCCAGGCGTGCTTTCAGCTTCTGATTGTGGTCTGCACTGGTGATGCAAGGCCCTTCGTTAATATTTCCATGCATTCGTGCTCCCTTCTGGCACACGCACCTGTTCGCAATTCACTGAATCGCAGTTCGCAGTTCACTGAATCCCTTCTGGCACGCGCACCTGTTCGCAGTTCACTGAATATGAATTTTTATAGAAAGCATAAGAAAAGCGTCTGATCATAACAACATTGGTATGTTAGCTCGAGCTCTGCAAAATTAGCACTCCAGTCATGTCATGTTTATTTATATAGCACTTTATTCAATAAATTGCTTAAAAGCAAGCAGCTTTACAGTATCAAACATGAAAAACAGTGATCAGAAGCACAACTTCATTTTGTACTATAAAGCGGCTATCCAGTGTGTTCATGTTTTCACCCGCGGAGATCTTACCTCAACAAACTCTAAAGACGAAATGAGCCAGAGAAGACTTCCACGTGAAAGAAGGCAGAGCCTCGGCGCACACCTATTATCGTCACGGACCAATGGTAGTATGAAGGTGTTTTGCAGCTGGAGCTGGAGGTAAACCGCTTCGAACTTCCAAAAAGAACACAAAACTATTTGGCCTGATTTTGTTCGAAATGACGTCACATCAGTTCGTTCTTCAATTTCGTTTGAAGTACATCGGGGCCTTAACGAGTCACATGACACCGGGGGAGAGAAAATGGCTAATTGGGCCCAATTTGGACGTATTTTAACTTAGGGGTGTACTCACTTTTGTGGCCAGCGGTTTAGACATTAATGGCTGTGTGTTGAGTTATTTTGAGGGGGCAGCAAATTTACACTGTTATACAAGCTGTACACTCACTACTTTACATTGTAGCAAAGTGTCATTTCTTCAGTGTTGTCACATGAAAAGATATAATAAAATATTTACAAAAATGTGAGGGGTGTACTCACTTCTGTGAGATACTGTATATATATTTAGAAATATGAAAAAGAGTATTTTTTTTTACTACTGAGTAACCTATGAAATGTACTACTCCTACTAATAATTATTAATACATATTATTTAGTTATATAGGCTTATATAATAAAAAAAAAAAATAAAAAAAATACAATGACACCTTTTAAACACATTTCATTTATTACATAGAGATTCTACACCAGTGAGTGTTTTGCATAACTCAAGTATTTCCAAAAGAGAAGTGCTTCCAAATTCATTCAAGGCCACCAAACAATCATGGCTGTTTCAACATTAAACATAAAAAATATGAACAATCCCCAGTCTCACACTCATATAAAACACCTTTCCACAAAGAGCAACGTGGATACACACCTAAAATTCACCCTATATAATATAAACTACACCTTATAACTCTTAGTGTCATAGTGAAAAAGTGTATGATGCACATGTGTATATTAACAACACCCTTAATGCCTCATTTGCATTTATGGGATGAAATGCTAAGGCGGCAAATGAAGAATGACAATTGTATTGAAAATTTACACGAGCAAAAGTTAACATGTTTCATGGGTTGGGACGGAATTTGCACATACTGCATTTAATAAGAGATTGAGTGGATATTGTGAACAGCAGAGATAACAGCATCTTGGTACTCGAGCTGCCTGTTAAAAACATAATAAAGGGAATGTGCAGTGTTTATTGATAGCTAGAAAATAGTATAGAAACATTCTATTACAGTTGTGTGCAATATAATCCAGCATCAATTGGATTTAACGTCCAGCTGTATAATATGAGCCCAACACTAATGTGCTAAATGAAAAACATCATTAGATTGTATTAAATACTGTACACTAGCACTGCTCTTCCATAAACACTGTGCACGAGATCAGCTATTGCTCATTCAATATTTAGAGCTTATGTCTGCTTGCTTTTCATTGGCTTTCATGCTAAACATGATTATTAGGAAAATACTCAGTTGGAGCAAACTCTTATTAAGGGTCAAAATGAAAAAAAAAGGCGATTTAACATATGGATAATTTAAAAGGTTATTGAAAAATAGATTTTAAAACTATTATATATAATTTCATAATTGCAATACATTCAGGTTTTCACAAGCAATGAGACAATGTGACAATGTGATGCTTTCCCCATTCAGATGTGCAAATGTAACATACTTGGAGCTATAGTGATGAATCTGACAGAAATAACCTGTTTTCTTTTCATTGTAACATTATTTAAATTAAGCATGTTTAGACAGCAAAATAAATCTATAATGTACTATTTAAAATATTAAGTAAATTTATAAAGTATACATGATAGTAGTATTGAATTTATGCTGATTTTTAATTAAATAAAACAATAAAAGTGCAGTAAAAATTTATTACTGTATTTGTTTTTTACATTACAGTAATACGAATGGAAAAAAATTGTCATGAAAATAATGTTACAATTCAAAAATATTAAAGGATTAGTTCACTTTGAAATGAAAATTAGCCCAAGCTTTACTCACCCTCAAGCCATCCTAGGTGTATATGACTTTCTTCTTTCTGATGAACATAATTGCAGAAATATTAATAAATATCATGACGCATCTGAGCTTTATAATGGCAGTGATAGGGTTCAATGAGTATGAAGCTGAACAAAGTGCTTCCATACACATCCATCCATCATAAATATGTGCTCCACACAGCTCCGGGGGGTTAATAAAGGCCTTCTGAAGCGAATCGATGCATTTGTGTAAAATAAATATCCATATTTAACAAGTTATGAAGTAAAATATCTAGCTTCTGCCAGACCACCTTCCGCATACAAGTTACGAAGAAAGTGTAACTGGCGTCGTGTCAATTAAGGCGTAGTATGTAGCGGAAGCTTTGTGAACTGCAAGAGGCTTACACTTTCTGCGTATGTTAAATACAGAAGGCGGTCTGGCGGAAGCTCGATATTCGACTTTATAATATCTATAAATATGTATATTTTTTTACACAAACGCATTGCTTCGCTTCAGAAGGCTTTTATTAACACTCTGGAGCCATGTGGAGCACATATTTATGACGTATGATGTGGATGGAAGCACTTTCTTCAGCTCATACCCATTGATCCCTATCACTGCCATTATAAAGCTTGGATGCTTCAGGATATTTATTAATATTTCTCAGATTGCCTTCGCCAGAAAGAAGAAAGTCATATACACCTAGGATGGCTTGAGGGTGAGTAAAGCTTGGGCTCATTTTCATTTCAAAGTGAACTAATCCTTTAATGGTGCTTAAAACCTGTTTTCTTTTGCATTTGGGGTAAAATGTGATTCTTCACGAAAGGGGAAAAATAATTCAATTATTTTCACAGCCCAATGAAATGTTGGCTGATAACCTTTTGTGTGTGTGTTTGAGAGACAAAATCAACTAATTAAATCAGTTTTATTTATTATCAATTTTTGGGACAGGATGTTTCCTGTTTTTATTATGATGTGTGCGACTCTGCCAGATCTGAGCCTTTACAAAACAGCCTGGCATGCCATGATAGTAGAAGTACCATCGGTAAGCAGAATAATACAAACATTTAATAGTGGGAATAATTCTTTAAGCTCATGCTCATAATAGAAAACGATCCAACATTTTTGCTAAGCAACACCCCAGTTCAGTTTTTCTGTGGACGTGGTACATAAACAGTACAGAAATTAAGTTTGACAGCATGAGAATGACCTGAGGTAGCAAAAGATGTCGCACAATCAAATGTTTACCCAGAGATAGACAGCCAGAGGCCAATAATGTGCTTCATTCTCAAATATATTACACTCAGGATACAGCATTTTATAATGCTAAGCTCAAATCTTTTAAGGGGCGATAGTACTATGGTGTGGTTTCAGATGCCATTCTCTTAGCGTTTATCATGACGGCCTTTAAGGTGGAAGGGCGCCGAGACAAACGGGTCACCAGAAGCCACATCAGACGTCAGATTGTGATGATGCTCACCGCTCGGTTTGTGCTCAGGGTCTGTGTTCACGGGTCCTTCGTAGTGTCTGGAATACTTTGAAAGTGCCTGGGGTCTAAAGGGCAGAGGCGTCACTTGGCCGAGGATGCTCTGGTCAAGGGAAGAACCTGGATGGGGGTGTAAAAATCTCTGCTGGGCCGCAGGATTGGTGTAAACCATTCCAGAAGTTTCCTTCTTCCTACCAAAGGGGGCTTGGAGGAAAATATCAGGCTGTTGAGGCTGAGCTGGCGGACGAGGAAAAGGCGCATTGGTGAATACATCTCCATCGCTGTCAGCGTCTTGTCCAATCCGAAACGGAGCTTTGGAGAAGATATCGACTCCTGGATCTGCACCTGAATGTTGGGCTTGTGACACCAGCTGCGGCGAGTGGTTCTGAGTGTGGACAGAAACCAGAGAGGACTGGTTTTCAACTGGTACCTCGGATTCGGAAGACATCTGGAGGTTTCTCGAAGATGCAGGGCTTTGGTCATCATCGTCATCCGAGTCTTGAAGTAATGGTCGGGAACCACTGCAGTCCAGACTTGGAGTTTCTTCTCCACTCACCTGTGACCTCCCCCCTTCTTTTTCTCCATCGTCTTCATCACTGGAATGAAAACAGTCCTCCACAGGGTCTTCAACATCCCCTCCCTCTAAAAGCATTCCATATCCATCACTCTTCCTTCTGGCTTCTGCAAAACAGAAAACCGTAAAAAGAAAATTGATAGTTAGCGACATTTTCGGAAAAACTCTACAGTATGAATTCAATAGCAGGAGAATCATTATGGATAATTTAATGATTGTGACCAAAAAGTATTTTGTCGTTCTGTAGAACTACAGAATGAAAAACAAAAGGTTAAAACAACCTGAATCCTCTATTGTTGCAGCCTGTATCAGGACAATGACATTACTGTGCCTCCTCTATCGGATAGCTCACCCAAAAATGAAAATTCTGTATCATTTACTCACCCTCATGTCATTCCAAGCCTGTATGACTTTCTTTCTCCCGCTGACCACAAAAGGAGGAACTTTGAATTCTGCACTGATGTTTTTTGAATAAATGCGGACTGGAGAGTTCAAGCTTCAAAAAAAGGAATCAAGTCTACTGAAGCCATACAATCATTTTGTGTGAGCAACAGATTAAGCCAAATTTAAGTCATTATTGAGAAGTCAATCTGGACATCCAACATAGATACCATTAGGAGATCAAGTTCATGAGAAGTAGAGACGTCAATCATTCTTTTGAGTCAGATCTTTTCAATTGGCTGACCCAGTTCACAAAACCAGTCTGAATGATTCGTTCACAAGTCAGACTGATTCTTGAGTTCATCTCACTGCCTCAAAGAACCAGTCACAGCAGTTCAAGAGTTAACAGCCCACTGAAGAGGAAGACTGTTAATTTGGTCTCTTTGGCCCTGTTTCCACCTGGTATTTAGATGCGTTTTGGTCGATCGGATCACAAGTGGATGAGGGAGACACATACCCGTTCACACTTGGCGTTTTAATCCGTCTCTTTTGTCCACTTTCAACCACTTCTGTCCTGATTTCTTCAAGGGGAGGGTTTATGGTGGGTAAACATATGGGCTTTTTCAGATCTTTCGATTTAATCTTTCGATTTAATTGCTTGCGCAATTTACATATGAACACTACCGGAGAACAACAGAAAAACATACAGGGAGCAGCAGCTTTTGTTTCTGCTTTGACTGAATGCTGGAAATCAGGAATGGAGAGAGAACTACTGTGCTTGGTATGTTTTTCGTCCTCAAACCAAACTTGGGTCTTCAGCCGACAAAGTTTAAATCCCGTCTGGCTAGCTGCACTTCCCATAATGTTTATGCATTAGGTCAGTAGGCAGAGAGTAGACGGTCTATTGCGCTGTTCGAACCCATTCGACCACTTCATGAGCTTTTCCACGACGAAAGCAATCCGGTCGAATGCCTTTTCGACTACCTCTGGAAGTGGTCGAAAGTCGACAAGCTCAAAACGTTTTACACCTGTATTTAGCGTTGTCCACTTGTGATCCAATCAACCAAAATGTATCTTAATACCAATAACAGGACCTTTGTCACAAAAAAAAAAAACTATTATATGACTTCAGAAGACACTGAATCAAACCATGAGGCATCTAAATTATTGATAGTTTTATGATACTTTTTTTCTGTTGTGAAACTTGAAACTCCAGTCCCCATTTATTGTAATTCAAACTAATTAAAAAGGGCCAGTATTGCTCAATTTCTCCTTCTGTGATCCACTGAAAGAAGAACATTAAACAGGTTTGGAACAATATGATGGTATGGAATGATGACAGAATTTTAATTTTTGGGTGAACCATCCCTCAAGACGAGGATCTGTTTGTCAAATGTATGGATAGTTCACCCCAAAAACGAAAAGTCTGTCATCATTTACTCGCCCTCATGTGATTCCAAACCTGTACAATGTTCTTCTGCAGAACACAAAAAAAGATCTTTTGAATAATGTTGTTAAACAAACAGTTTTGGTGACCATTCACTTGCATTACATGGACAAAAACAAGCACAGAGACATTCTCAAAATGTTCTACAGAAGACAAAAAGTCATAGAGGTTTGGAACAACGTGAGTAAATGCTAACAGAATTTACATTTTTTGGGGAGAACAAGTTATAAAATGGGGGAAAAACAAATTATTCAGGAGCACTCCATTACACAAGATGGCTACACAATAAAGCAATAGAGCAATACAGGACAAATAAAGCACATTCTACTACAGTATAATCCACAGAGACGCTACTAACTAACACCACAGGAAATACCATGAACAGTCAACATCTATAACAGCTACCACTGACAAACAACCTTGTTTCCACAAACTGTCACCCTTCATTTGAACACATTTCTGAGAAATGTCAGGTCAGAACATTTAAGTTCATAATAGGGCTGTCAAACGATAAATCATGATTAATCGCATACAAAATAAAAGTTTGAGTTTGCCTAATATATGTGGGTGTACTGTGTGTAATTATTATGTATATATAAATACAAACACCTCCATGTATATATTTGAGAAATATTTACAAGTATATGTATTTATTTATATTTTTATATAATTTATATTATATATAAATACATTTTTTTGTACATAAATAACATTTCTCTTAAATATATACATTAATTTGTGTGTATTTATATATACATATTATTTACACACATTACATATATTATGCAAGCTCAAACTTTTATTTTGTATGCGATTAATCGCGATTAATTGGTTGACAGCCCTAGTTCATAAACTAATAAACAGGAAGAGCAACTACTTTTTTCCAGGACAGTCAATATAACAGGTAGGTTGAATGTGCGATATATATATATATATATATATATATATATATACACAACACTGACAGTCCTACATTTGTTTTTTGAAAGTTGTACTAGCAACGGACAAGGTTAATCAACTCACCAGTGCTGGAATTATAAAATTAATCAATGAAATACCCTAAAAAGAGCCATGGAAACAAGGAGGTTACAGAAAACACAATGACTGAACTGAGAGATCGGAGCAGAGACGTGATGCAAGTCTTACCTTTAGGATGAAGTAAATGGTTGGCATTAAATTCAGGATTAATACAGCAGTGCACTAAGATTTAGTTAAATTATTAGTGCTTACATCCTAACACACTGCAGAGGCATGAACGGTGTTGATTATCTGTGTAAAATGTGCTTTTGTTTGCATATTAAATATATATATATATATATATATATATATATATATATATATATATATATATATATATATATATATATATATATATATACACACACTATATACTGATGAGGCGGGATGTGGAAGCGCATTATTTGAGTGCAGATATGTATTGATTTGACAAAGATGAACATGTACAATGCAGAACAAAACCACTTAAGAAGTCGCCTTAAAGGGCTAGTTCAACCAAAAATGAAAGTTCTCTCATATTTTCTCACTCTCATGTTGTTTTAATGTTGACTAACCTTTTTTTCTGTGGAACATAAAAGAAGATATTTTTGTCCATACAATGGTCACCAAAACTGTTTGGTTACCAACATTCTTTAAAATATCTTTAGTGTTTCACAGAAGAAAGAAAGTCATACAGGTTTGGAATGACATGAGGGTAAGTAAATGACAGAATTTTCATTTTGGGGTGAACTAACCCTTTAATAGTGAAAATTGGACCCTAAACTAAAGTGTTACCAAAATCCTTTGTAACATTATCAATATCTTTAATGTCATGTTTCAATTTAATGCATCCTTGCAAAAGTATTAATTTCTTAAAATAAAAAAATAATTAAATAAATAAAAACCACTGACCTTAAACATTTGAACAATAGTGTAATGGAATTTAGATTAAAAAAAACTTCTCTAAAGGTGTGTGAAAGCAAAAACCAGCATTCATGATGTTTAGTCACCGCATTTGCATTTGAATGTGGCATGCCTGATATCTATGAACACAGACTAAGACACAACTATCTGTTCCCATTGACATTTTTATTTAATATCTTCCTTTTCAGAATTTTCATTGTCGCATAAAAACAGAAGGAATACGGCGCTCGATAACATGAAGAAAAAAGGATGAAGCGATGGCATTCCATTATAGATAAGACTTTTTTGTTGTTGTCATTATTTTCTCCTGACATGGGCTGTAATACACGCTACAACACAATAAAGACTTCAACGTCAGACTACTTAGCCACACCGCTAGGTGCATAAGAGTACTATGAGCACTACAGTCAGATTGCATAGGTCAGCCACATTAAAACAAGCAAAGGGAGGAAAAAGAAAAGAGAAACTGACAACAAAGAAAACATTCACTTAAACATAATATTGCCAACACACTCTCATGGTAATTTGTGACCATTTTACGCTTTGGCTAATTCGAAAGAATCTCATTTGCGGGTTTTTGTACGATCTGCTTATGTCCCAGTGATGGTTAGGTTTAAACAACGCTATCTCATGACCAATTCGTACATATTTACGACCTCACTTGTATGAATTCATATGATTTAGGGTTTTAGGGGATACGGTTTAGGGGCGAGGTTAGGAGTAGGTCATTCATACGAATTTGCCAACTCATAAAATACATACAATTTATATTTAAAAAAAAATGTACTAATTAGTACGAGTGAGGATTAGCCACCTCTTAAAATACGTACAAATTGCCGAGAGATCGGGTTGGTTTAAAGGTGGGGTGGACCGTCAGGCTTGTTTTATATTTTTCTAAAAATCGTGCGTTTCCATATGAATCACTCCGTACAAATTCACACGAAATCACCAACTCGTGAAATAGTTATGTATTCTCATGAGAACGGGTTGAATATTACACAACAATGTTCTACCGATGCAACATTTGTACAAGCTTTGGACAAAACATTGACTCAAAATAAAACAATTCTCTAGGCATTTAACAAAAAACATTGAAGTACACTATAAGAAGTTACATCTCAAAATAAATAACTGTATTATTACTGCTTCCGCACATCTAATTATGAAAATTCAAACATCATACATATACATAAAGACATGTTTTCTTAAATTGAGCTGTTTTATGTTTGATATGTGTCTTTAAAATTTGACTTTGTAAAGATTTGTCAAGAGTCAGTGTCGACATGTCTGATATGTGCTGCCTAGACACCGGTGTAACGTCAGCTTCAGGATAGTGATAGACCGATATATAGGCCAATATTTGACCATTCTGAGATATTGACATTTGTTGAAAAGTTCACTCGAAGGATAAGGTATTTCTGTTGTCAACTTTTTAGTGAATTTTGAGTGCATCTGGAGGTAAATATGTGTTTATTTAATTTCAGTCATTTTAATGTCTCAATTTGTATTAATATCAGCTTTATATACACTCTTAAAAATAATGGTTCCAAAAGGATTTTGCAGTGATGCCATGGAAGAACCATTTAGGATTCCCCAAAGAACATTTCATTGAGCCAATCTCAATGAAAGGATTTGCTGTGAAAAAAAAACAACAAAAAAAACGTTTTGGTGTTTTTCTTGGTGTGAAGAAAATGTTAAAAATCTAAAGAGTGCTTTTACACTATAAAGAACCTTTTATGCAATGGAAAGGTTCCATGGATGTTAAAATGTTCTTCATGGAACCACAAATGACAATAAAGAACCTTCATTTTTAAGAGTGAAAGACCTGCTTTCTAGATGGAGGGTTCCCAAACTTTTTGTCCAATGAATTTCCGTCACTTTTCCATGACATTTCAAGTGGTTTGTGATTACTGGAAAGGATTTTTAAAAATTAGTTTGATTCAGATGATAGAAAATGATCCATTCAGGCCGATTTGTGAACTATGTGTCTTTGGACATCACAATTAGTCTATAGAAGAGCAGTATCTAGCTGATGAAGTACTAGTTAGGCGTATCTAGGAAAAACAATTCACTGTTGTAATATACATGACTTCCAGGCCCAGAAAACACAACTTTAAAATCTCATAGATTTTCCATGACTGTCAATTTTGGTATTGCCTGTTGAAAAGCACAATTACTTATTTAGGTTGTTATTTTCCAGATGTAACTGAATGAATCATTGTGTGTTTGTCATTTCTGGTAAACGTCACATGGCAGATGAGACCTCGGGAGGAGCAGACCGTCATAGGCTCAGTCCAAACACATTTACTCACAGTTACAAAATAAACACATATCTGTCTTATTGAATTTTTAAGAGATTAAGATTCAAAATAGAGGTTATTTGAGGAGGTAATGGATAAAAATAAATGCTGCCTACAGGCACAGCTCATGAGGTTTTGGAACAGCTTATATTTACATTTATCATTTAGAGCTTGATGGATGAAATGTTACTGAACACTGAATTTCTTCAGAACTCTGATAGTCTGATCTGTTCAAGTTCAACAGGCAAAATGTGACAAAAGAAAATCCAACTGACAGAAAAGCAAATTTGACAACTTTGTGCTCTAACATACAGATAAATAATCTTTATCTTATAATATTTATCTTGAGAATAATACACATTTATACAGATTCTCAGTTTTTACATTCATCCTATACCATCACGGCCTAATTTACCCTCAATATGATGCATGCTTCCTTTTCATCTACAGATTGCATTTATCCTTTATGTGTCTTAAAAGGGGACAATGCATAACTGGATTGAAATTATAAAAATTAAATTTACACTATAGTGGTAGAACCGTATGTCCGTATGTTGGATATAGCAAAAAGCAAAGAAAAAGAAGCAAGGGGTATGAATAAACAAACAAACAAACAAACAAACAAAAAGACAACAAGGAAGGAGATGAGACAGAATGACAGAAAAAATAAATGACAGGATCAAAGAACATCACAGAGGAATGAAATTCAAGATGATTAATACTGTGACAGATTATAACGACTGCAAAGGGAAACATCTGTTTAAATGTGTGTTCATTTACAGCAGTTTATACATTTATCTGTGATATTGCCTGTCTAGAACTTTGCAGGATAATATAAATCTAATGTAAACGTACATGAGAAAACTTTAAATGCAACTTCTAAGGGCCAAAACATACTCCGCATAAGTATGTGAACGCTAACAGTTCTAGACACTTCAGCTCCGGTTCTGTTTTAATGGCACAGACATTTTAAGATAACCTCACCTTTTTGAGGACTATGGTTTGTTACCATCAGAACACTTGCTAATAACATGCTAGCAGTCCCTAACATGTTAGAAGTCTAACATTGCATGTTCTACATTACTGTTCAAAAGTTGGGGTCAGAATTATTTTTTTAAGGAAAATAATACTTTTATTCAGTAATGGTCCATTTACTTAATTAAAAGTGGTGGTAGAGATTTCCATTTTAATAAAATGCTTTTCTTTTGAAGTTTCTATTCACCAAAGAATCCTGAAAAACACATATATATCATGGTTTCCACAAAGTCAATGGAGTTCACACTCGTAATCCTATTTTATATGTTCATATAACTATCACATAATGATATATTCAAATAAAACTTCTAAAATATTAATACAAAGTTTTTCTTGTTTGGTTTTTTTTTATGTTTTGTATAACACTAGTTTTGCCTTAGTTCATAATTTGAAATTTCAAAGAAAGTTTTGTAAGGTGGAGGTTGATGTAGTAATAACATGTTAATAACATGTTAATAACACGGTAACTTTAATAAAAAAAAAATTTAAACAAAAAAAATGCTAAACAATGGTTTTAGTTGAAAATTGACAATGAATGTTTTATATGTTTAAGTTCCACCAGGTCAAAACTGACCTGGGAATGGCGTATGCTGATTTTGAATGCATTAGGAAGGTTAAGAAGTGCAACTGTTGATATTACATTGATATTAATGAGAAATATTACTTAAGCAGTGTTCTGGCATTGCTAGCATGTTGTAGCTGGTTGCTAGAGTGTATAGTGTGGCCAAGCATTCATGTCTATGTTTGTATACTTATGCAGAGTATGCTTTTGCTCTTAATGGCTCAATTTCTTGAAATTTGCTTTAGTCTTTGCTTTAGTTTAGTTTATTTCTGCAGCATCTTCCTTTTAAGATGTTAAACCCTAACCCCCGACTTACTCTCGTTTTTTTTTTGTATAGTCTGTCTGCCACTGTATAACCACATTGGGTATAAACAATGTTACAACCTAAACTGGATAAAATTGGCATTATATGCCTGGAATCATCAGTGGGAAGACCACATCAATAATCAGAGGAATCAAAATGTACTTAAATGTGTAGTTGTGCATGATTCAACCATCCACATTATCCTAAAGGTGAATGATTGCTATCATAGTCCTTTAATAAAATGTAAACTTTACTCTGGATTAAAATAAATAAAGACATATCGTCACAGTCAGGCGGAAACCTTGTATAGTTATATTTCAACATCTTCATTTTTTCATAAATCATTGATATTTATCAACCTTTATGTCTGTCTGTGGGTTTTGCAAACATTTATCCAATGAAAAGTATTACTATAACTCGAGACTAAACCTTGTAACGCATTGGATCCTCAAAAAACCTCAACCTCATAACTCCACCCCGCCTCGATCTTGAATGAAGTGCCGCACATATTTAAACTGCCTCTGCTTGTTTGCGATGCAAATATGCATTGAATACAATTGTAATTGCACGGTTGTTTGAATAAGTACAGCATTTTCTATATGTATAAAGGTGAATGTTTTATGTATTTAAGGAGTGGAGAAGAGTGTCTTAGTCCAGCATTTGTCATAAAGTCATAGACAATATTGTCTAAAATAGCCTGTGTGTAACACTTTATCTTGTATAACATGAGATTTTGGCCAAATGACAGAAAAGTGCACACATAGCTAAACTTTATAACCTGCAAGTTGATAAAAAAAAAATGTATTGCGATGCACTGACTGCCTCAGATGCGCTTCTCTAATGACAGACAAAACGTGTGTCTGACCATATATAAAGCCACAATATAAACTTTAACAACACTTTAATTATTTAAAAAAAATAGTGTTTTTTGCTATTCTCTGAAGAGTAGCATTTTTGGGAAAAAAGGTTTCCGCCTGACAGCAACGAAAATCTATAGGTGCTTGATCAGACAAACATCCTCATCACAATACTAATGTGTTACTGGTGGTTTCCAGAGTGTCAAAGTGTTGTTATATGGTTGTCGGGTGTTCTGAGTGTTTTTAGCAAGTTACTAACAGGGGCAGTCGTGGCCTAATGGTTAGCGAGTCTGACAGGTAACCCAAAGGTTGCTTGTTCGCTTCCAGTACTAGCAGGAAATGACTAAGGGGCCCTTGAACAAGGCACCAAACCCCCAATCATTTCCCGGGCACCACAGCAAAATGGCTGCCCGCTGCCCCGGATGTGTGTGTCCCCATGGTTTGCAGTGTGTGTGTGTTCACTACTCACTACTTTGCTCCTAACGTGTGTGCACTAACTCTGATGGGTTAAATACACTTTCACTAAGTTAATGTTTTTTTTGAGTGGTTGCTTGATAGTTGGCAGGCTAACATTTAATAAGCCAATCAAATCCCAATGGATTCAAATTCTGTCACAAGTTTCCTCCCATTGAATATTCCGTTTCATTTTTATACAGTACTGTGCAAAAGTCTTAGGCACGTCAGTATTTTCACCCCCCCAAAAAGGTTTTAAGCCAGTTATTTATATCTTTTGCTGTAGTGTGTCAATAGGAAATATCCGTTCACATTTCCAAACATTCATTTTGCCATTAATTGTAATAATCCAGTGAGATTTTTGAATACACAATAAGACTGATAACAGCCGGTGCTCCACATGGAGATCAGAGCTCACCATCATCAAATCCGTCTGTGATTACATGAAGAAACAGATGAAACTGAGACAAACCAAATCCAGAAGAACTGTGGCCGTGTCTCCAAGAGTTTTTAAGAAACCTGCCTCCAAAGCTACCTGACAAATGATGCCCAAGTGTACCTGGACAAGAGCTGTTTTAAATGCAAAGGGTGGTCACACAAAATATTGTTTTGATTTAGTTAATATAATTTAATTGATGAATAAAATCTATTTATAACAGTATTTTTTAAAAACATCCTCACTTTACAGCATTTTTACACAAGTGCCTAAAACTCTTCACAGTACTGTATCTTTGCAGGCAGGTTTCTTCAAGCAGAACTGAGACACGGCCACAGTTCTCCTGGATTTAGTTTGTCTCAGTTTCGTCTGTTTCTTCATGTAATCACAGATGGATTCAATGATGGTGAGATCAGATCACTGTGTGGAGCACCGGCTGTTGTCAGACTCCTTGTGTATTCAAAAATCTCACTGGATTATTACAATTAATGGCAAAATGAATGTTTGGAAATGTGAACGGATATTTCCTATTGACACACTACAGCAAAAGATATAAATAACTGGCTTAAAGGGACAGTTCACCCAAAAATTAAAATTTGATGTTTATCTGCTTACCCCCAGGGCATCCAAGATGTAGGTGACTTTTTTTCTTCAGTCGAACACAAATTATGATTTTTAACTGCAACCGCTGCCGTCTGTCAGTCAAATAATAGGAGTGATTGGGAACTTGAACAATAAGAGTCGAAAAAACTTCCATAGACAAATCCAAATTAAACCCTGCGGCTCGTAACGACACATTGATGTCCTAAGACACGAAACGATTGGTTTGTGCGAGAAACCGAACAGTATTTATATCATTTTTTACCTCTAATACACCACTATGTCCAACTCCGTTCAGCTTCCGGTGAGTGAGGTCTGATCGCGCTCTGACAACGGAAGTGATGTCTAGCACTCATTGAAGTATATGGGCGAGACATCACTTCCGTCAGTAGAGCGGGTTTTTTGACCTCACTAACAGGATGCTGAACGAAGTTGGACATAGTGGTGTATTAGAGGTAAAAAATCATATAAATACTGTTTGTTTTCTCACACAAACCGATCGTTTCGTGTCTTAGGACATCAATGTGTCGTCACGAGCCGCAGGGTTTAATTTGGATTTGTCTAAGCAAGTTTTATTTATTGTTACAGTAGAAGTTCCCATCCACTGCTATTATTTGACTGACAGACGGCAGCGGTTGCAGTTAAAAATCATAATTTGCATTCGACTGAAGAAACAAATTCACCTAATTCACCCATGTACTGGGGGTAAGCAGATAAATATCAAATTTTCATTGTTGGGTGAACTATCCCTTTAAAACCTTTTTTGGGGGGTGAAAATACTGACGTGCCTAAGACTTTTGCACAGTACTGTATGTCACAGTGACAGAAGCCCATTTCATGATGTCTTTAAAGAACCGTATTCAAATAGTATTTTAAAAAAAAAAGATCAAATTTTGACTTTTGGTTTGTTATAATCGAGATGTAAGTTTTGGGAGTTGAAATAAATCATCATTGGTTGCTGTGTTTTGACATCCTGAAGAATGAAGCATAAATCAATGATAGAGTCATGAGAATGTTTATGGATCAGCAGAAGAGAGACAAACAGCAAATGTGAAAAGAATGCCAAAGGAAATGTGCGTAAGGACGCCCAAGGGTGGACAAGGTTTATGGGATTACTTAAGGTTGAGGTTTCTAAACTCTCGCTATATTTTTAAGAATTGCACGCTGCCCTCTCCCTCTCTCTCTATTCATCTGCCTCTCTTTCTGTTTCCTCTATAAGTCGATGAGTTGGTCCACCAGCAGAAGAGAGCGTGCCAGCGAGGGCAGACTGGTCTCAGAACTGCCACTGTTGCTGCGAGAATGACCACCTAGAACATGCCGGAAAGAGGAAAAGAGAAAGAGTGAGAGGAGAGAGAGAGAGAGAGAAAGAAAGGGAAGGGTGTGAGTAATGAGAATTTCGAGAAAGAATGAGGATGAAAAGAAGATAAAACGTTGACAGAGGGTGAGTGAAGAATGAGGGGTGAGAAATGAAAGGAGGAAAGAGAAAAAGCAAAAAACAGATGAATAGCAGGAAAGAGAAAGCATAAAACGCTAAAAGATAACAGCAGAATCGAAGTGGAATATTTTAAAGAGGATGGCTAGAAAGAAAAAACAAAAAGCCTAGGTAACATTTTATTTTGATGGTCACTTTAGACATTCTGTTGGCTATAAGTAGCTTTGCAAGTGCATGTCAACTTATTCTACTAACCGTAACCCTGCCCCTAAAAGTCTCTACTAATACTCTCATGAGAGTTAGTTGACATGTAGGTGCAACGTTACTTAGAGTCAACAGAATGTCTAAAGGGGACCATCAAAATGAAGTGTACAAAGTCTAAAGACTTGAGCTGAATTACAGTGTGTTCGCTGTAATGCTACTTTAAGGTCATATAGTTTACATTTTAGGTATAATATATTATTTATGTAGTACAGACAACCACATACTTCAATATCATAAAAGCCATGTCATATTTCACCCCAAAATTAAAGGAAAAATAATAGCAATTACATTTTGCATAAAGAAATGCAAGAAAACTAAGCCAATTTTAGGAATAATTTTAAGCACCTTTTTTACTCAAACTCCCATTATATATATATATATATATATATATATATATATATATATATATATATATATATATATGTATATGTTTTTGAAATTCTTAATTTTTAAAATGTAATTTATGCTGAATTTTCAGTGTTAGTTTTGAATTAGTTTTCACTTTGTCACATGATCCTTCAGAAATCATTCTAATATGCTGATTTGCTGCTTGAGAAACATTTCTAATTATCAATTTTGAAAACGGTTGTGCTGCTTAATATGTTTGTGTTAATAGTGATATTTTTTCAGGATTCTTTAATGAATAAATATTTTGTAACATTATGAGTGTCTTTACTGTCATTTTTGGTCATATTAATTGCTGAATAAAAGAATTGCTATTTCTTAAAAAAAATATTAACCCCCAAAGTTTTCAATGGTAGTGTATATACAATAAATATATAAATAAATATAATGAATTAATTTGTGTTAAAATGACTAATTCAATCTGTATTACAGCATTTTTTTTTTTTTTTTGAGGATTATTTATTTATTTATTTTTAATGAGAATAACCACTGATAATAATGGGAAAAATCTCAAAAGGAAAACACTAAAACACTAAAGATATTAAGGTATTGAGAATTTGGGAAAATAGATGTAACAATGCAAAACATAACTGCATATTTTTTGTCTTTTGATTTTTTTGGTGAAATATGACACTGACATATTTTTGTAAGATTCACCCATTTAAAAATGACTGCGACAGGACGAGGACAGTTTGCGATGGAGAAATTTAAGAATGTGTCAAAGGCGTGTTTCCTATTCTTTTTCATTGTTCAAAGCCAGGTCAATCAGCTTCTACTTGAAAAGTTGTTTAAACATCAAAAACTCCAGCGTCTCAGAACAATCTAACTGTACAGTACCTCTTTCACTTTGATCACTCAAAAAGTTTGCAACCGTATTCCTACACTTCAGTGTGAATTAGATGCATTAAATAAAGCATGTGCTCTCTTCCAAAATCTTTTGCTGTTATACAAACTCCCTTACCTTGGCTGGAGCTTTTGGAGATAAGCACCGGAATTGGGTCAAACTGGTTATCAGAGCTTTGGTCCCCAGTCTCAGAGGACTGGAAGCCTGAGAGGGTAGAGGCTGCAGGAAGGGGTTAGAGCCACAGCAGACCGGAGGAGAGGAAACAAGAAAAGAAAGAGATTAGGAAGAGTGTTAGAGAGGGGGAAAAGAGAGTGACGAGTATAGATAAGCAAGAACAGCAAGAGATGGTCATTAATATGCGTCAACAGACTTTCAGAAAAATGTAGCGTTTAATTCGGCAAAACCTATTCTGAGCACAGAGCACACATTTTCACCATTTTTTGCTGGCTGTGTAGGCCAATTTTGTTTATTTGCTAAGCAAAAAACTTTTATCACAGGCTGATTAAAATTGGTTTCTATTTTGGTGACATTTCGTTGGGAAGCTCCAACCACTGCGAATCTCATTGGTCCTAACTCCCACTCCCACTGACTATACATTGAAACATTAAATATGTCCTGATTGGCTGTGATTGTGTCATGTCACATAATTGCTTGCCATTGGCAATGCTTTATGTTGTATGTTTGGTCTTGTACATAAGTTTGGGGTCAGTAAGATTTTTTAATGTATTTGAAAGAATTCTCATGCACTGAGGCTGCATTTATTTATTTATTTATTTATTTATTTATTTATTTTTTAATCAAAAATAGTAAAAACGGTAATATTGTTAAATATTATTACAATTTTGAAATAAAAATTTCTATTTTAAAAAGAAATATTTAAATTGTAATTTATTCCTGTGTTGGCAAAGCTGAATTTTCAGCATCATTACTCCAGTCTTCAGTGTCACATGATCCTTCAGAAATCATTCTAATATGCTGATTTGCTGCTCAAGAAACATTTTGTTTTTATCATCATTATCAATGTTGAAAACAGTCATACTGCTTAATATTTCAGGAGTGGAGACAAAAAGTTGTAAATATCATTAAGATCAAATGTACTCAACAATATTTTGTTTAAACTGCTGCTCTGCCATGACAGTAGTTGAAGTGACAGAGAAAATGCACACAGAGAGTGGCAGATGCTTTTTATCCAAAGACTTTAGGTGATTACCCTGGGAACTAAACCCATCGCATCAAACCGCTGACCTTGATGTTACTTGCTAGTGCCATGTTCTATTGTTTTGAGAAATAGAAATGCCTCAGAGAGACAGAAAAGCCTAAATTTGGGTTGGGACACCATTTGGAATGCAACAATGTGTGAAATCAAACTTGCATAGCTATTAGAATTATCCCCAGATGAGGGGATAAGCCAAAGCGGAGCACATTTTGGAAAAAGCTTTATTTAAAAAAAAAAAAAAAAAAAATGTATAACTTTACAGTCTATGGCTCGTTACATATACGACATGCAACTGAGGTGAGTGCATATGGTTCTTACCCTGGTGGGACTGTCCACTGCTCAAAGCAGTAGTGGTAAACTGGTCCATAGATGGTGCAGGGAGAGATGAGGGGGATGAAGCCAGTATTAGACCCCCAGTGGAAGGGAGGGAGAGAAGCGGCCCATCCAAAAGAGAATCCTGTCCAACCAAGGATTCTGGAGGACACAGGGCAAGCAAGAAGAATAAAGAATGACAGAGAACAGAAGGATGAGTGACAAGAGAAATAAAATATTGAGAATATAAAGAGAGAGTTCCAAAGACATTTACAAAGTTCAGGTGGGACAGATAAAACAGAGCAATAAGGAAATATGAAGAGGATGGGTAGAAGGTGGCAGTGAGAAATCAGAGAGAAGTTCTGCAGCAGAAGTGAACGAGGCCCACAACATACTCTATGAAAGCTTGATTTCGCAATCTTGTGTTTCATAATGTGTCAGAACACATAAGTATATGCAGTAGTCTCATTTTTTTGGGTCAGTATTCTCTTTCAGGTCAACTACTGTCATGGTAGAGCGATAGTTGCACACACTGCTAAACTGCCACCGTTTTTATAGCACCACACCTAGTTTAATGGTAGGCAACATAACCATCCCCTTGACATAGGGCCCTATGAAATCAGTTTTATTTTCCTCCAAATTCTGCACTTTCCATTTTAAAGTTTATGATGTAATACAAATTTATAATCAAAAACTGTGGTTATCAAATGAATGCATAAAATGTACCTATTCATTTCATCTTTTTAAAAAAAACTAAGAAATTTAAAAAAAATCCTTTCATTTGTGTAAAACAAAGCACTGCACAACAGAAGTTTACTGTAATCATTTCTTCAAGTTAAAAAAAAAAACTTTTATTTTGGTGAGTTGTAGTGAAGACCTTTGAGTTTCTGTGTATCTGACGATAGTTTTATCAAAATAAATAGTAATATGTTGGTGAAGTGACTCTTGGAGCAGCTCTGGAGGTGACATTCATGTCTTCATATAGTAAGACGGCAGATGCTGAAAACACCAAGAACGTTACACGTGCTTGAGTACGTGTAGTAGATGAAGCCACACCGCTCATTCACACAGAGACATGCAGAACATACACACTTCATATGTAAATAACAGTCGTTTTTTTAGAGGTTAAATATTCACACAAACTAGTCTGTATCGTGATTTGATTATGCATTCTGCCCTATTTATTTATTCATCCAAATTTTGTGACATTCTGCATTATACAGGAAATTCCATTTTTATGACTGGATTTCATTATTCCGGATTGTTACCACCAGACCAATGAGTACACTTTAAATATGTACAGTGGCCAAACATTCGTGTCTGAATTCTCACACTTCTGCAAATTATGTTTGAGGCCTGAGACCACTTGAAAGAGTAAAACAATATTCCTGACAAAAATAAAGACTACTGAATAAATGCTATCAAGCTTCAAAATAGTTTTTGGGGGCCACAACGATGTCAGTGATGCCAATCAAACAAATTATAACTACTAGTGCTACAGCATAGGCTGTAGTACAACTACAGCCAACAGACCCACAATAAGACACACACTGGGAATAATCTATGAAGTTATGTGAAACACACTGGGATGTAGTAAGCTATCTGGTCACCAGGTGGCTCTACTCACAATATGAACAGACAGCAACACAGTCCAACCTGGACTGCAATATCAAGAAAGGTGACACAGCACTCTGAGGCTTTTAAAGAAATATTCTGTAGGTCATCACCCTAGTATGGCCAACAATGTGCCATTGATTCATCCTTTTTGCTGCCAAAATAATTCAGTACTTATTCAACCAAACCATCCACATGTTCTCATCAACAAGCGATGACAAGTTATTTCACTGCTAATAAGGACAGATGAGGTCATGTGGTTATTGTGCAGAAAGTATCAGCATGTTTTCATCAGTGGAACTGAACTACTGTTCTTGAATCCCTTTTTTAAGAAAGGAAAAAAGATCCTGCTCTATTTCACGGTACATAGAAAACACTGGAATGTAAATCTAATAACTTCAAATACTGATACCTGAAACAGAGCAGAAAAATCTGCAAAACCAATCTTAATAAAATTATAAAATGTTACACCTGTTACAGTAATCACAAACCTGTGAACCAGCCAGATCAGTGAGAAAAGTACCCCTACTACTAAAACAAAAAGTACCATGCGTCAACACTATCCACGTGCTGCTTTAGTAGTGCTTATGATTAAAATGTAAATCATTGGTATCTAATTATTTCAATGGAGGTTCATAACTGGCAGTGATAATGTCCTCCAGAACACCTTGCAGATTTTCCTAGCCTAATGTCAGCAGATTCAGTGCTTCAGTGAGCCGCTGTATAAAACATGGGAGAATATTTACCGAATTGCTGACCTGGTAGTGCAGCTGACCCAGGATCAGTCTGTAGAGGATCCAGACCAGGGATAAGAGAATCCATCCCAGCTGCAGAAAGAAAAAAAGAAGAGAAAAATATGACGTTTTATGTAGCAAATGTAAATGAGGAGAGAGATGGTTGTGATGTCAATTCACTCCATGCATGAAGCAGCACTCTTTAAACCAGATCATTCAAAGATATACAGATGTCTGATGAAGACAACGTTTACAACAACTACACAGACGGAGAGATGAAACTGCAGTGGGGTTATAAGTACAGACAGGAAGGAGTAAGTCAGAAATGGGGACGACATCCAGAAGTTCCAGGTGTTACTCTGAGCTGAACTGAGAAAACAATCACCATCAAAAGACCAATGAAGGCCAGTGAGGCGATGAATCAGTTGTGGGGTTATAGGCAAAAAAACAACACTAAACAGACAAGCGGCTAGTTACCATGACTACAGTCTGCAGGGCTGAAGGGGTCATTCAAGGGAAGGTCAGGGAGGGTCAGGGAGGAAGAGGGCTCTGGAGACTTCAAACCCTCGATCAACTTCTCTACTCCATGAGCGAAGAGGAGACAGTGAGGAGAAGGGAAGAGAGAAGAAACAGTGAGAAGAGGAGAAAATAAGTGGAGAGGAGATATTGGGAGAGATCTTGAAAAGAGAAGAGGAAAGGAAAAGAAATGAGTCAGTGAGGAGTAGAGGAGATGAAAGGAAGAGGGGAGACAATAAAGAGAAAAAAAGACAAGAGAATAAAGAGGAGAACAGAAATTGTGAGAAGGAGAGGGGTAACAGTGAGGAGAGTAGGCAAGGACACAATAAGAAAAGGTGAGGAGAGAGTGATGAGAAGAGACTGTGAGGTGGAGTGTAGATGAAAGGAGGAGAGGAGATGACGAGGAGAAGAGAGGAGGCAGGAATGAGACAGTGAGGAGAGGGGAGATGGTGGGGAAAAGAAGAGACAGGAGAGGGGGGGAGAAGAGAGTAAGTAGAGGAGAAAGTGAGAAGAGGAGAGACAGTGAGGAGAAGAGGCAGTGAGGAGAAAAGAAGTGAGACAGAGAGGAGAAGAGAAAGTGAGGAGAGGAAAGAGAAGAGAGAAGAGGAGACCATGAGGGGAAGAGACAGTAAGGAGAGGAGACAGTAAAGAGATGAGAGGAGAAGATAAACAATGAGGAGGAGAGGGGAGACAGTGAGGAGAGAAGAAGAAAGGAGAAGAGAGCAGACAGTGAGGTGGAGAGAAGAGACATTGATGAGAAGAGACAGTAAGGAGAGGAGAGAGGAGAGGAGACAGTAAAAAGAAGAGAGACAGTGAGGAGGAGAGGAGACAATAAAGAAAAGAGGAGTACAGAGATAGTGAGGAGTAGAAGAGGAGACCGTAAAAAGAGGCGACACCGAGGAGAGGAGACTGTGAGGAGAAGATATTGAGACAGTGAGGAGAAGAGACAGAAGAGAAGTGAGGAGAAGATAGAGGGGAGTGAGGGGACAGTAAAGAAAGGAGAGGAGAAAAGAGGGGAAACAGTGAGAGAGGATAAAGTGAGGAGGACAGGACACAAAAGGAGGAGAGAGGAGAGTGCAGACAGGAGACAGTAAAGAGAGGAGAGACAGTGAGGAGGAGAGGATACAATAAAGAAAGGACAGGTGAACAGAGATAGTGAGGAGTAGAAGAGGAAACCATAAAAAGAGGAGACATTGAGGAGAGGAGACAGAAGAGAGGAGAGGAGACTGTGAGGAGAGGATATTGAGACAGTGAGGAGAAGAGACAGAAGAGAAGTGAGGAGAAGATAATGGGGAGTGAAGGGACAGTAAAGAAAGGAGAGGAGAATAGAGGGGAAACAGTGAGAGAGGAGAAAGTGAGGAGGACAGGACACAAAAGAAGGAGAGAGGAGAGTGCAGACAGGAGACAGTAAAGAGAGGAGAGACAGTGAGGAGGAGAGGATACAATAAAGAAAGGACAGGTGAACAGAGATAGTGAGGAGTAGAAGAGGAGACCATAAAAAGAGGAGACATTGAGGAGAGGAGACAGAAGAGAGGATAGGAGACTGTGAGGAGAGGATATTGAGACAGTGAGGAGAAGAGACAGAAGAGAAGTGAGGAGAAGATAATGGGGAGTGAAGGGACAGTAAAGAAAGGAAAGGAGAATAGAGGGGAAACAGTGAGAAAGTAGAAAGTGAGGAGGACAGGACACAAAAGGAGGAGAGAGGAGAGTGCGGACAGGAGACAGTGAAGAGAGGAGAGATAGTGAGGAGGAGAGGATACAATAAAGAAAGGACTGGTGAACAGAGATAGTGAGGAGTAGAAGAGGAAACCTTAAAAAGAGGCGACACTGAGGAGAGGAGACTGTGAGGAGAGGATATTGAGACAGTGAGGAGAAGAGACAGAAGAGAAGTGAGGAGAAGATAGAGGGGAGTGAAGGGACAGTAAAGAAAGGAGAGGAGAAAAGAGGGGAAACAGTGAGAGAGGATAAAGTGAGGAGGACAGGACACAAAAGGAGGAGAGAGGAGAGTGCAGACAGGAGACAGTAAAGAGAGGAGAGACAGTGAGGAGGAGAGGATACAATAAAGAAAGGACAGCTGAACAGAGATAGTGAGGAGTAGAAGAGGAGACCATAAAAAGAGACATTGATGAGAGGAGACAGAAGAGAGGAGAGGAGACTGTGAGGAGAAGATATTTAGACAGTGAGGAGAAGAGACAGAAGAGAAGTGAGGAGAAGATAATGGGGAGTAAAGGGACAGTAAAGCAAGGAGAGGAGAATAGAGGGGAAACAGTGAGAGAGTACTGAATAAACAGGACATAAAAGGAGGAGAGAAGACAGTAAAGAAAGAAGAGAAGATAGACAGTGAGGAGGAAAAGTGAGACAGTAAGAAGAGGAGAAAGTGAGGAGAAGAGGTTAAGTAGAGGAGACACTGCAAAGAGGAGACAGAAGAGAGCAGAGGAGACCATGAGGGGAAGAGACAGTAAGGAGAAAAGAAAGGAGAGGAGACAGTTAAGAGACGAGAGGAGAAGAGAAACAATGAGGAGGAGAGGAGGCAAGGAGAAAGTAAGGAGAAAAGAGGAGAATAGAAGAAATGATAGCAGACAGTGAGGTGGAGAGGAGATGAAAAAGAGGTGAGAAGACAATGAGGAGAGGAGACCGAAGAGATGTGAGAAGAAGATAGAGGGGAGCGAGGGGACAGTAAAAGAGGAGAAAAGAGACAGTGAGGAGGAGAGGATACAATAAAGAAAGGTGAGGTGAACAGAGATAGTGAGGAGTAGAGAGGAGAAAGTGAGAAGGACAGGACATAAAAGGAGGAGAGAAGACAGTAAAGAAAGAAGAGAAGAGAAGAGAGACAGTGAGGAGAGGAAAAGTGAGACAGTAAGAAGAGGAGAACGTGAGGAGAAGAGGGTAAGTAGAGGAGACACTGCAAAGAGGAGACAGCAGAGAGCAGAGGAGACCATGAGGGGAAGAGACAGTAAGGAGAAAAGAAAGGAGAGGAGACAGTTAAGAGACGAGAGGAGAAGAGAAACAATGAGGAGGAGAGGGGAGACAGTGAGGAGAGGGGGCAAGGAGAAAGTAAGGAGAAAAGAGGAGAAGAGAAGTAAAGATAGCAGACAGTGAGATGGAGAGAAGATGGAAAGGAGGAGAGAAGACAATGAGGACAGGAAAAACAGTGATGAGAAGAGACAGTAAGGAGAGGAGACAGTACAGAGAAGAGACCGTGAGGAGGAGTTGAGAGAAAGAGGGGAGAACAGAGATAGCGAGGAGTAGAGGAGAGACAGTAAGGAGATGAGGCAAGGAGAGGAGATTGTAAAAATAGGAGACATTGAGGAGAGGAGACCGAAGATAAGTGAGAAGATAGAGGGGAGCGAGGGGACAGTAAGAGAGAAGGAGAAGAGAGACAGTGAGGAGAAAAAGAGAAGTGAGGAACGGAAAAGAAAGCAATGAGTGAGGAAGAGAGGAGATTAAATCAGGAAAAGAGAAGAGAGTGAAAACGCTGAGAAGGAGACGAGGAAGTGAGGAAGATAAGAGACAGTAATTAGAGGAGAAGAGAAAGGTAACAATGAGGAGAGGAGAGAGCAAACAGTGAGGAGGAGAGGAGACAGCAAGAAAAGAGAGGTGACAGTTATGAGCAGAGAGAGGAAACAATAAGGACAGGAGAGTATACAGTGTGGAGAGGAGAGTTAAATCAAGGGTGTCCAATCCTGCTCATGGAGGGCCAACGTCCTGCAGAGTTTAGCTCTAACCTGCTTCAAAACACCTGCCTGAACGTTTTAGTAGATGTCCTGAAGACCTTGATTAGCTGTTTTAGGTGTGTTTAATTAGGTTGGAGCCAAACTCTGCAGGTCAGTGTCCCTCCAGGAGCAGGACTGAGTTAAGTCAAAAGTGTTGCTCATAAGGAAAAAGGATATTTATTAAGACAGTTTAAGAATTAATCATACATAATCCTGCAGACAAAAACGCAAACTAACTGAGAAGAAACTTCAACAAAATCCTTTAAAACAAACAACAGAAAGAGCAAAGACAAAAGAGAGAGTGAGAGTAGCTGTGTTCCGCATGGCATACTACATACTACTTGCACCATTTTGTCAGTATGCAGCATGTATACAGTGCAAAGTATTTTCTGTATGCTTGGAATAGCCAAATGACTGACCACATTTACTAAAACATGCAGTATACAACAGAGCACACTGTGTGAAATACTGTACTGGGGTTGTGTAGCAAAAGGGTTCTCAACCCTGATCCTGGGGCCCCCCCGAGCACTGCACATTTAGAATATCTCATCTGCCCAATTAGGGATACATTCAAAATGTGCAGATTTGTTCCAGTAACAGGATTGAGAACCACTGGTGTAGCATACTAAGGTTTGAAAGAAACCTATTATTCGTGTTAGACAGACAATCCATACTTCACAGGCTCAGGGTTATAACTCGAGCAGAAGGAAGATACAGTACTCGACTACCAGACAAGCTATTAGTTTTGGAACGTTTGGAATGGTGCAACTCACTGTTTCATTCAAACAGATGCATGCGGATCAGTTGAGAATCGGACTCTTCGTTACAGTGCTGGAGTCTTACTCACAGTTTTTTTTGATTGAAAGGAGGACTTTGGGATGAGAGTATGGGGAGAGGAGAGGGGTACTCAGGTCACAGAACAGCAGAATGCTCGCTTTCCCCCTTTCACTAAGGCAAGAAAGCAAACCATCAACCTTTAAACAAATGAATCAAGGAAGGTCTTCAAATCTTAGAGAACACCACTCCTACTTTGAGCAAACAGACTCAACTAAGGTGTTGTGAACGGCTGCCAGGGCATAGCTACAGAGATTCTCTGGCATTCTGAGTGGGTTTTAGTTATATTGTTGTGCAGTTGCCAAGGTGTTCCAAGATGATTGCTTACTGGTCTCAATTGGTCCCTAGATATGGCTACTAACTATTGTTGGGAAAAATATGCGTGTCATAGATCTCCATGGAGCTACAGTACACATGATTGCCAATTTCATGACCTTGCATCCTACTGCTCTCAAAAGGTTTACCTGTGCCTTAAATTTACCCAGCATGATCTGGTGTGTGTCATCAGTTCCAGAGGGGATTACCAGACTGTGCTTATGTAAGACTTGCAAGCGTTAATCCACTCTCTGTACTTTCTGCTTAGAATCATCACACATGCATCTCTTTTGCAAATTCTAAAAATCACTAAAAATCAAAAAGAATATTTTAAAAGAATAAAAGATAGAAGAGTATTCACCATACTGTGTGATTATATGCAGTTTAGCAGAATATGTTGTTTAAATATAATGGCTAATGTCTGTTTTTTGTGGTTAAATGGCAATATGAGATGCATGGTACTTTTCACAAATAGAAAAAGAGGACCTGTAATTCATACAAACCAAATAAATCAATAATAAATTAAAACCAAATAATAGTTACACTCGAATGCTTCACACAAAGGCCATGAAACATGTACCATATTTGTGTAGAGTGGTATATATTTACTTTAGGCTTTTATTTTTATTATTATTTTATTATAAACATTGAACAACCCACCACATACATAGATAAATATGTTAAACGTCAGATCAACTATATTTGAACAAACCTCACTGATTCTTGTAAAATTTCAAATGTGCTTGCCTGATATAAGAACAAACCTCATTGGTATCACGGGAGGGTGGAGGAGACGTTTGAGTTTTTCCCTATTTTGTAGAGAGGCTACTCACTGCAGAGCCATAACCTCCAGCTCCCCGTCTCTGGAGCTCCAGCTCCCCCTCTCTCGACCTAATGTGGGCATGATGTGGGCATCCTCCAACCACACCCTAACCCTACCCATAACCCTATCTCTCCACCCATTAAACAGGCTAAGCTCCACCCTTGAGATCCAGAGAGGTGGAGCTGGAGGTCATTTTGCTCTGCAGTGAGCAGTACTTGCTTTTGTACCTTGCTTTTAAATTGCTAATTTGAAAACTAAAGTAAAATTACATGGACATTCATAATGGTGCGGAGCAGAGTGAACGTTTTCAATTAATTCCTATTGAAGTTCAATTCGGGGCCGGCAATTGCTTGAATGGGTTCATTATTATTCTTAAACAGTAGAAAACAAACAGGCTTAAATAGGCACTTTTACATTTCGCTTTGAAACCAAATCTTCCTCCATCGGCTTATCAGTCAAGAGTGAAGGCGATACTTCTGACTCCTGCTGCGACTCTTTCAGATCACGCTGATTTAACAGACATGTTCAGATTTTAATTGTTGTGTATGTTCTCTAACTGAACTTATTTTTATAAAAAAAAAATAAAAAAAACCCAGACAGTGTGGATGGTGCCGCAGTGGGCAAGTGATGTAACCAGTGTTGCGGCTGAACACCGGTAACAACGTCAACACAAACTATCGCAGCAAGCCTAGTGTTGATCAATGTTTATATGTGAATAAAAGCCTAAATTAAATCTGTTCATCATATAAAGTGATTGCATGTCTTCAGAAGACTTGGATTAACTGTTGAGTTTACAATGGTTTTCCATTACCATGTGGCAGATTGAGTGTTCTAAGAGGTGGCTAAGGCATTGCTCGGCAGTCGCTTATACAGACTCATGTCAGAAGAGCCCCAAGTCCCAAGTCTCTATTGCCGCTTTTCCACTGCGTGGTACTACTCGGCTCGGCACTGGCACGGCTCAGCGCAGCTCGCTTTACTTTCGGTTTGGTTTTCCATTGCAGTTTAGTACTGCAAGTTTCTCATCTACCGACTACGATACAGCCATTACTTTTTTCAAGTTGCTTGCTGATGGTTATTTAAAGCAAGTCGTTTTGCGAACAAATGATACTGCGGTGGCTGTTACTGACTATTTAAATCTAGCAGGTTTGGCATCTTGTGTTTCAAATCCAATGATGCTGGTAGTGATGATTCTCTCTAACCAAACAGTGCAGTGTTTGCACATCACATGTAGTATCGGTACTGACGCGCTTGGAACCGTACCGTTCCGTACCGAGCTGTACCATGCAGTGCAAAAACGCCATATGATGTTCTGGTCTTTGGATATGGCTTGAGTTCCTCCCTTTATGCAAGTCTATGTGATTTTTGATAGTTTTATCATCAACCAGGCGAAAGCTGTAAGCCTGATCACTTCAGTAAAGAAATAGCACACCTCTCCGTAACAAGCCGCAATCTTTCGGATATCATTCATGTCTGTAGCACAAATGCCGCTTCAGGATGAGTTTCAGTACTCACCAAAGTTCGCCTAAATCCCTAACCCTATATTGGAGCAATAGTGAAAGAGTCTCACCAAAACTTTCACATACTCTTTTTGACACAAATCACTACAAAGAGAAACGTTTTCTGTGTTTAAGTGTTATAATCAGTTCCCCGGTGCATCTACCAACCCAGAAAACATGAAAAAGGACAACCCAGTAACTTTGTTTTGGTAAGCCTTTCTCTGCAAGCATGTGAAAAAAAACAAGCCACTCAGATTTTGCTCCACACCCAAAAATAGGCAGTTAAAACATGGTATAATGAAAAATCCATGGGGTATTTTGAGCTAAAACTTCACAGACACATTCTGGGAACACCTGAGACTTATATAACATCTTGTAAAAAGGGGCATAATACCTGACCATCCAGTCTTTATCTCTATAAATAGGTAGACGAAAGGCTTATCACAAGGCTGCTAGCAGGTGAGATGCACATGTTACTTTATTTCTGGAAGGCTAGATGAGGTCAATTACATTTACTGCTTTTTAAAGTATCTCAAAAGACTTTGAAAGTCATGAATCAACATTCATAACCCATTTTCCTTCTGCAACGTGGCATGTTTCTGGGTGAAACAGGATATTCAAGACAAAAATGTAGGGTGGGACTTGATCCATTGGGAATTACATGGATTGTGAAAAATTGGCATTCCATTCCAGGGTTTGCAGTAAATTGTGGAGGACTATCCCCCCTCCTGAAAATCAGGCAGCACTCACTGGTTGAATCTGTTTCAGTAGAAGTTAACAGCATTTGTGGCATCACATTGCTTTGAAAGTGGAAAAACAACTGTTTCCAAACTAATTTTGCAATGCAGTTCTGTCTTGAGCATTAACAGACTCCCAGCAAGCACCGAGACAGACATAGAGAGAGACCAAGAGAGCGAGACAGAGAGAGACAAAGATAAATAGACTATACCTCCTCCCTGGAGAAAGCCTTTGTTGGAAGACGCAGACTGCAACCCAGAAATCAGATTTTCAGGACAGGATCTCTCTGCCATCTTAGCTGAAAACACACACACAAGTATTACTGAAGTGTCTCTGTAGAGGTTTGTTTAAATAAAGTGTGCAGAATAACTAAATATTGTGCTAAAAGTGACTTAGAGTACTTGATTTCATATGAAAACATTGTTTTTACCATCCAGTTTGGCAAAATCCTTGTTTAGCAGCTCTTCTGCTGTGAGTTTGGAGAAATTGTCATCACCAAATGGGTTCCAGGATGCTGAAGCTCCAGCTGCAGGTCCCGAAGCCTCCCCTGACTGATAAACACTCTGCTGTGATGAACGTGGAGAGCCAGAGGGAGTGGTGCTAGCTGACCTACAGCCGTGAGGAGAGAAAAAACAAAAAAAACAAAGCAAACTTTAAAAAGTTCCACTTCAAGGTTTCTTGCACCAAAACTGTCATTTGGTTTTGATGTCAATTTTTCTATCTTTGCTACTGTAACTTTAAGGTGGTTATGCCACAACCATGAGACATTCTAAGACATTGCTCTGTCTGGGGGAGCATAACTCTACAATAAACATAAAATAGCAGTATACTACATAGTTCTCACATGATCTTAGCATGTTGCAAAACTATTTGCTTTCTCAATTTGATTGTGTGTAAAAACATCTAAGGCCATCACACATCAAGTCAACGGTCGGTCAATGTTGGGCTGTTGTTGAGCATCTGTCGGCCCAGATTTTTTGCGGTGTGATCTGGCACTAGTCGGACCCCATCTGAGCCTTTTCGGGCAACTGAGCGTGTTGAACTGTAGTCAAAGCCATCGGTGAGAGAAATCAGTCTTAAGGGGCTTTCGCACCGGATATGTCTAGGAACTCCGTTATAGGAACTAGCCACTAGGATAGTTCCCCGGGAACTAATTTCTCCCTCGGCCCATGTTCCTGGTTGCATTCGCACCGAGAATATGAACTCTGAAGCGGCTGACAGCGGCGTCTTTATGCGCGGCATTTACAAATGCTAAAAACCGGTGGATGGAGGATGCCGTGATCTGAACTGTGTTTGTTGTGGGTTTCGTGATAACAGAGATGGAATGTAAATGCAGAATTTACGCAACTGAAAGAGCAGAAAGTGGGGTTAAAGACGAAATCTCCAATGACAACTTTCAGTATTACATATCATCGAGGCGGATAAAAGAAGCCCCTTTAGTGAACAAGTACACAAAAAAAAGAAAGTCAAAAGCAAGCAAATGATCTCAGCATGTTGCATGTGAGAGGCATCAAGTTACCATCTTGAAAATTAAAAACTATTTCAATTTAAATTTTGTGTAAAAACATCTAAGACCATCAAACGTCAAACAGACGGTCAGCCATCGACCAATGTCATGCCGTCACTGAGCGTCTGTGCGGTGTGTTCTGCACTGATGGCTCTAATTGGACCCTGTCTGGGCCTTTTCTGCCAACTGAGAGAGATCACTCTGATTGGCTGTTCAGTCTTAGTGAACCAGTTCACGAGAAAAAAATAAAAAGCGATGAAAGCAAGCAAATGACAGTCATGAGCGCAAAGGTTTATCTAATTTTACATCTTCAATTCATCTCACCATTCAAATATGCTGATATCAACATGATTCATATTAAAATGATAAGCAAGCACTGTTTTGTTAAAGGGGGGGGTGTAATGCTATTTCATGCATTCTGACTTATTTACACTGTTGAAAAGTTGGATTCTCATGCTAAACATGGCCAAAGTTTCAAAACACGAGTTGGACGTATGATGGAGTATTTCTGTGCCAAATGACTACTTCCGGTTTCAGTAACAGGTTTTGAAGAGTTTTTTTCAAGTATGGCCTGTATGACGTCAAAAGAGAGCGGAACTCCTTGTATAGGCACTTCTCCCTGATAAGCGTGCACATACACATCACCAGAGCAAGAGCAAGAGTACGCCCATCAACCCGTTTCGTTCGGGATACGGAAGCAGAGACATTTTTCAACAATGGCTGTGTCCCAATTCAGGGGCTGCACCCTTTGAAGGCTGCATTACATCATTGGTCTCATTTAAGAAAAACAACCATTAGATTGCAACGTAATTGCACCTCACAATGAATATCTGTCAATTTTATTATGGTTACTTTTCTTAAATTTGACATCCTTGATGAAGTATTCAGCCTTCAAATGCGATCTCCGGAGGACGCGGCCTCCGAAATGAGACGCAGCTCCTGTCAACAACAGAGTGTGTTTTTGGTTGTGAGGGAAAGATTACCTTCAGCTTCCCAAAGAACAGTGGATGAAGTTTGTTTTTCCGAGGCAGCAACGGAGTTGAGCATGTATGTTTGTTTTTTCCTGGGATTTCGGTGATGAATACTTTGTAAACAAGTCCCAGTTCGGTGCTGGATTTGCAGATCGCAGGTGGTGAGTAAGGCTGTATCAGATGTCTGTGTTTTGTTGGCAATCAGCACGCAAGTGCATATAATGTAAACAACACGAACGCTTTTGTTCCCTTTGTATTTATAATGATGTCGCAGACATCGCAGAAGCTGCGCGTGCTCTTTAGCTCTCCCCTCGGCACTGACGGCAGATATGCCTACAGGATCTCAGCTTTCTCCGGAAAGATTTGGTTTAGCGAATCTTTTATAAATATGACCAAACTAAAGACTTTTCGGAGATATGAAGGATGCATTGTTACTCTATATGTACTCAAGATTAACATGAGATTGGCAGAAAGTGTGTGTGATACCCCCCTTTAATGATGTGTATATCCACAGACAAACCCTGCGTCTCAATCAGCTCCCTAGGTCGTGAATCAGTATATCATGTAAAAGAATGTGGCTGATTCCCTGATCAGTGCCCTGACTGTTGAACTAGGGAGATGATTGAGACGCACCCCTAGTCTCTTCTTTTTTTTTGAATGACGAACACAGACTACTGCCACCTGCTGGTATGGAGAATTATTTCCTCTCACGCCACAAGTTGTTTGACATTGGCTTGGTGTGTCAAGGCCTTAAACATTTAGCAATCCAAAAATAATTAATCAACCCTGCTAAAAAATATTTAACAGCTTAAACCAGCTTAAGATGGTTTCTATAAAATTATTAAGTATTTCCTTGATTTACTTAGACTTGTTAAGGCTGGCCTCTGCAGCAGCAGCTTGAAGCAGTTGAGTGGACTTGCTCACAGGAACTCCAAATATGGTGCTGTGTGTGACATCACTCAGAATTCGTCTGTGGCCTCCCTTTGGGGCGGTCTTAGGAGAAGAGGGTGGAGTCAAAGAGCCGACTTTATGCACCCCACGACTTCCAGCGATGGACTTTTACAGAAACAAAGGTATAAAGACAAAGCAACATTAAAGCCTGTGGAAGCTGAAGCATATTTATAGAGGAATTTAATTTCAAAATGACAAAAGAGTCGTTCTGTAGAAAAGATGGTGGTCTTTGAAAGGTAAAGAAAGAGAGCTTCAGATACACAAAACAAGACAAATATGATATCTCACTGATTTGTTGAAAAAAGTTGATCTGTGAAATGAGAAAATACCAAAAAAGTTCACCTTTGAAAGATTAAATGTCTGTTGTTAGATGAATGGGTCATTTCTATTCATTTGAATAGAAATGTTAAATCTGTTGAAGTATTTCATTTATTCACCCTCATGTCATTCCAAATCCGTATAATCTTTTTACATTTGATCCGGGGTACACTTTTTTTTCCCATACAATGGAAGTGGATATGGACTCGGGCTGTTGTGCTCCAAAAATGACAAAAACACCATAAAGCCTCATTGAAGTAGTCCAAAAGATTCATGTGCTATATTTCAAGTCTTTGTAGGCCATAGGATTTGTGTGAAGAACAGACTGAAATGCAAGTCATTATTCATTGAAAATCTTGTCCTCTGCCATTGCCCTCAAATCTCCTTAGTGCCAAATTTAGAGTGTTGCGACCAATATACAAATACAAATTAAACTTGTGGAACAGAGTAGAAGGCATTTCACTGAATAACATTTCAACATTTGTTTGTCACACAAAGCTGACTTCTGGAATTTAAAAACACTTTCACTTAATGTGAATATTATGCTAAACTTCTTGTCTGTTTTACAAAAGAACAACAAATGAGATGTGTTTAGAATGACATGTGAGTTAACAAAGATGAACTTCAGATGTGTCATGACAGAGTTATAGATTTTAGTCAGGGTAGCATCATATATAATTTTTGACAGAAATGAAAACGAGGCTGTCAGGGATAGACATACGCTGTGTTCAGTGGCTTGTACTGTTGTACAGTGCCAATTGTTCAGCTGACGAAACACCTTAATTCAATATTTAATTAAATAAATATGCACCAAGTGTTTTAGAGTAAAGGGCAGCACTGTTTTCTTAGATGCGAGTAGTTCATTATCCGCCAGTGTTTGCAGTGTCTCAGAACAAATCGGTTACAGTAAATGCTGATCCACACAAACATCATCTCTGCATCTGTTCTGAGTTTGGGTCGTTTTAACGTGCATTTGGAACATTTTTCCATAACATGCACCAACCATCTTTCCATACATGTAAGTGCTTATAATAAACAAATTACAAATTACACTTGATTTAGGACCTTTATATAGGGCATGCCATTGTAAAGACTATAAGTCTATCTCTCATTTTCATATATTCAATATGATGAAAACCCTGACTAAGGTCTATTAGATAGAACAACCCCACCTACTGATTTTATGTAAATCCTAGAAACAATTTAAAAAATATATATATATATGCATGAAAAAAAATATTTGCCAACACTTTAGTATGGGGACCAATTCTCACTATTATCTAGTTGCTTATTAGCATGCATATTACTAGCATACTGGCTGTTTATTAGTACTTATAAAGCACATATTAATGCCTTATTCTACATGACCATATTCTATATTCCTTAATCCTACCACATACCTACATGTACCAACTACAACAACTACCTTACTAACTATTAATAAGCAGTAAATTAGGAATTTATTGAGGCAAAAGTCATAGTTAATAGTGAATATGTGTTCCCCAAACTAAAGCGTGACCAAATCTTTACAACAATGAATCCCCTATGAGCAAGTCAACAAGAGGAGGATAAAGGCTCTAGAAAGCAAAGAGAATCACTCTAACAGAGCAGACAGATGTTCGGAGGGTTACCCTCTGCTCTGGGTCCACTTCAGAGTCAGCGGATGGTGCTGAGGTGGTTTTAGGTGGAGGAAGAGTGGAGGCATGCGATGTAGGGGGTGGAGGTGCCATTGCTTTGGTTTTAGGTTGGGCAGACACAGTCGCAGAGATTTCACCATCTACGTTATTACTATGTGAACACTCTGCAGGTGGAGCTGGGGACATTGCTTTGTTTTTTGTCTGTGCAGTTGCTGATAATGTCAGGAGGTTGGTTTGAGGGTGGTGTATGGGTGGAGGGGGGGCCCTATTCTTAGGTTTAGAGTGTGTAGAAACAGGGGTGGAGGATGATGCAACCGTTTGTGCAGGTGCGGCGCTGGTCTGCGTTGAGTGATGCTGCTAAAATAGGAGGTAGGTGCAACAATTGACATCACATTGTACAAAAAAAGTTCTTTTTGCAAAAGTAAAAACCTGTAATGAAAATGACCACTTATAATTCCACTATGCAGCATTTCCCAGATGATTTATCTTAAATTCACATGAAACCACAATCACAACCCATTTTACTTATATAATGTGACATATTTATGAGGAAAATAGGGTATTTGATGAGGTAAAAAAAATGCAAGGTAGGACGTAATTTTATCTATCTGGATTTGATTAGATCATTAAAAGAGTGTCAGATCTGAATTTGAGATTGCAGTGCATTAAGTTTACAGTAAGACATGAATGTGTATTAAAGTAAATAGGGTCAATTCTGATTTCATGTGGACTTTAAATTATATTTTATATTTAAGATTATATCCAGAATGTTTTCTGTAGCAGTTACCTGTTGTTGAGCATTAAAGAAGGCTGTGTTTTGCTGCTGTACAAAAAGTTGTGCGTGCTGGGGTGTGGTCTGGGGTGGAGAGGGAGTGGCCTGTATTGGAATAGGAGTGGCTTGTTGCTGTGTGACAGGAACCTGTGATTGGGCAAGAGCAACGGGCTGGGAAGCCATGTTAACACCTGTGAATGAATAGAAAAACACAATAAAAACACAAATTTAAAATGAAAACTCAAAACCCTAACACCCCCGTTCTTACAATATTCACAATGTCATTTTGATATTTCAAGTAAAGTTGTTCAGATCTGTCTCTATTCAGTATACTTTAAATAGTTCTAATCCACAGCAAGATATACATGTATACATATTAAGTCTTATTCTCTACTGGAAGCCCTTAAGATGCTCTCTCTTATTATTTAGTACTCTGCATTTTTAGTAATTCTACACAGTAATTTAATCAACAAGATATGGTCAACAGGTTAATGTGTTTACATGACATATTCCAAATATACATGCATCATATGAAGTGTTTAGGTGATAAGGAATTACGATTAATACAGGTATAAGCCACCTGTTTATATTCAGATTTCCAGAAAACAGATATTCACTTACATTATGATCAACAAAGAACCATGAATTTGATTAAAAAAATACAGTAAAAACAGTAATATTGTGAAATATGATTACAATTTAAAATAACCGTTTTCTATTTTAATACACTGCCTGGCCAAAAAAAAGTCGCTTGGCGAATGATTCTTCATGTTCTCTGAACCATTCTTTCACAATTTTAACCCTGGTGAATCTTGACATTGTCATCCTGGAATATGGCCGTGATACATCTTAACACATGGTTGTTTAAGAAATGAAAAGCTACACACTCCATCTTTAAGGGTTAAAAGAACCGTTGCCAAATATATAACATGCTAAAAACATAATAATCACTGTAATAATGATCCATTCATAGATTCTTAAGTATTTGCCTATTAAAATCCAAACAGCGACTTTTTTTTTGGCTGGGCAGTGTATATTTAAAATGTAATGCATCATTACTCAAGTCTACTCAAGTGTCACATGATCCTTCAGAAATCATTCTAATATGCTGCTCAAGAAACATTTCTTATCATTATCAACAGTGTTGGGAGTAACGCATTACAAGTAACACAAGTTACGTAATCAGATTACTTTTTTTCAAGTAACTAGTAAAGGAATGCATTACTTTTAAAATTACAACAAAATATGAGTTACTTTTTCAAAGAAATTGTGAATTTCCCATGTTTTGACTGACAGCTCTCTTATCCCTATATTGAGAGAAATTGGAAGTAAGTGCAGAGGCGTTGTGTGCGCTGTGTAAACATGATGGTTATTGTCGTTCTAGACCAAATGTAAGTTTTGCTCAAGTATTCCTCAAAATGACTAAAAACAGTGAAATGCAAACTCAGAATATCACACAAACCTGCAATAATTAAATGTTAAATAACACAAATACATTTATTAACCAGTGTCTTTGCTGCTGACCTTCAATTTTCCAATTCAACCATACTAATAAGCAAAAATGACTTTAGATAAACATAATATTTGCGTTTTATTTATTTATTTATTATTCATTTTATTTATTTTTACTGCTGAAGTAAGAGTGTTGAACTTTCTTTTGTTGCATCCTATTCCAGAATGGCAGCACAGCTGAAAGGTTTGTTTGAGCTGCGCCCTCTACTGTTCAGGCTGTGAAAGGGCCTTTGTTTTTGTTTTGTTCTTTTGTTATAAAAAAAAAAACAAGCCCAGCCCAGATGAGAAAAGGTAACGCAAAAGTAACAATCCATTATTTTCCATAAAAAGTAACTAAGTAACAAAACTTTTTTAGGGAGTAACACAATATTGTAATGCATAAAAGTAACACTGGTTTTCCCCAACACTGGGGGCCCTATCATACACCCGGCATGACGAAAGTGTTTTTTGCTAGTTTCAGCCCGACACAGTTATCATTTTCACGTCCTGCACCACATTGTTTAAAATGCAAATGCACTTGCACCCATTTGTGCACCCATGGGCAGTGCTGGTCTGAAAACGAGGTGTGTTCAGATGCATTGTTGGCACACTGCTATTTTGAGGCAACTGAAATAGACTGCGCCAATGACCAACAAAAACCTAGTCTAAAGCCAAAATGGCACAATATTTGCTTAGTTATTTAAAGCGCGCGTTAGTGATATGTGCCTTTAGGTGGGTGCACAATGTGTGTACACTCTGCTTGTTACACACAGGGACACACAGCAGCACACAAACAAGCCAAATATTAAAAATAAAAGGATTACAATGTAAAAGATTATTATTGTGTGCATAAAGCTAAAAATGCTTTGGTGGAATTCGGCTTGTCCCGTAGATGGTCTGATCGCGCTCTTTAACCTCGCACATGAGCAGATCCGTTTCCTCGCTAGAGAAGCGCTCAGTTTTTCTGCCTTGTAAATAGCGAATCCACCATGGCACGAGCGCAACAGGCTTTTAAAGAGAATGGGAGATGAGACCGATTGGTTTATTGCACGTTACGCCCAAAACACACCCATTACTCATTAATAGAATAGGGACAACCCTTTTAGACCATGCACCGGGTGCGCCGACCATTTTTCCCATCGTTAAACTAGCAAAAGTGGATTCGGACACGCCCTGAATCCCTGAATGCACTTGCGCCATGCTCTTAGATCATTAAAATAGGGCCCTGGTTATCAATGTTGAAAACAGTTGTGGTGCTTAATGTTTTTGTGGAAACTTTTTTTTTGATTAGGCAAAAGTTCAAAACAATAGCATTTATTTGAAACTTATTTTTTTATTTACTGCCATTTATTGTATATTACATTGTATTCCATTATATTGTATATTAAAAAAATAAATTATAGTCTGTGTGGTTGCAATTTTGTTGCTTTGTGTAGCATTTTCAGTGATAATAAATTACTTGATACAAATGAAACGTCATCCTAAATTAAGTCATGGTGTTACCTTCCAGACCCAGATAATCTGGTGCTAAAACATTGCAGGAGGATTAATATGTCAGGATATTCATTACCAATCAAACATGTAGGCCTTTAATTAGCATTGATTTCAGAAATAATAAGTGAGATGACAGCTCAATAGGATTCAGTGTGTCAGGCTCATTAGTGAGGTTTTGAAAGCTCTCTCTAATGGCACACTGATTGAACCAGTGGGAATACTAGAGCCGTGTGTGTCAGCCAAAGACACATGCCGCTCAATACAACGTGTGAAGTGTTGTCAGGGGAAGAGAGTAAGCATAAGGAGATGAAGGACTGTAGCCACACAAATGCGTTTGTTCTGGTGGGGACGCCTAGATAGTGTTTGATTTTAGATGAAGGTGAATAAATGAACACTCACTGATTGGTTGGCTGGGTCCTGCAGGTGCATTGGCTCTTTTGCGAGGGGTGAGTGCTGGTTGGATGGGCAGGATGCCTGCGATTGCTTGAGCTTGGCCAGCCTTGGGACGTTGTCGTGGTGCTA